>CM021538.1:12827674-12844276 GCA_010994315.2 Pisaster ochraceus | reverse complement strand
TTCAACACTGACCTAGCCAGCCGGACTACTGAAAGTGAAGTTTGACTGACTGATCCTCGGGTGTTTTACACTAGCATTTGGCAGTGGGGCCAGTGCTAAGGAAGAATGACATGTGTAAATTAATGCTACTACTAATTTTAAAATGACATTTTATGTGGCGCATAAAGAAAGTCTAAAAGAGACTCTTTCTCAAGGCATTTCATATGGGTTTCTGGTGATTGTTGGAACCAGTTTGTGTGAAGTGGGCTTTGCTCAGAGTGGAGCTACACCACATTTACAAGCAGGATATAGCCCCTTCTAAAGGTATACAAGGTGGATCTGAGGCACAATCTGCAGCCAGAGTCGACAGGGCGAGCTCTTTTTCTCATCAATGAGTGTAATATACAAAACACGTGGGACCTTACCTATGGCTTTACGTCCCATCCAAGGACGAAACAAAGGTTAAGTTCCTTTCTCGAGTGCCATGACCTGGGCCTAATTTCATAGAGCTGCTTAAGCAGACAATTATTACTTATAACTTTTTGTGTATAGCAAAAATTAGAAGGATACCAGTGAGAATGGTGCATGTTAAATTGTATTTTGGCTGGTAACCTTTTTCTGGTAAGAATCATTTTGTTGTACTTGGCTACTTTTTGTGCTTTATCCTGCGCAAAGGGCGTGGGTTAAAGAACAGGTTTCTTACTTTTTAAAATTACTACAACATCTGTGGGTCAATTCCGCTGAATTTGTTTTTCAACTTCAATTAAACCCTCCTATTTGAGATTGTATTGTAATACTTAGGGTGAGTTCAATCACAGGTCACCAGGGACCATGGGAAAAATGTGCTCAGCCAAGCTCCATTGAATTATGTACCCCCAAAAACATTTTGACGGTTGTGTCCAGGGAACTTCTGTTCATCTGTTCAGACCATTAGAAAAGGAAATGTGTCCCCCAAACACAGGTGTTAACCAGTAACATAAAACGTTTTCCGCTTCTGCCCTGCCATGCCCCATTGAAAATTGTATTACATGGGTCCAATTTCATAGAGCTGCTTAAGAAAAAAACATTGCCTAAAAAGTTTCTGCTGAGCAAAAATAAGGAGGCTAGCAACCTTGTTTAGGCATTATTTTGTTGTGCTTAGCTACTTTATGTGGTTACACGCAGCTATATGACGTCAGGCCCGGAGCATAAGCCGGATGCGCTGGACAGCTCAATCGTGACACTGATAGAGGCTGATTTTAGGCAGAAATGTGAACTCATTGAATTTGTTTGCCAGGAACCAAGTGCAATAACAATACCTGTGATATTTTAGTAGGTTACCCATTTTCTGCAAAGAAAAACCTTTATTGTTTAGCATTTCTGTGAAATGGTACTCGATTGTGTAATATTGTAAGCTGCCATTTCATTAGTCGGACCAATCTTTTTTCGATCATTAGTGGGTGTCCTGTACTTTTGTTGTTGGGCCATTACTGGGGCGCATAGTTCATGTTTTATATTGACTCATGCCGGTGCTTCATACAGTTGCATCAGTGTTATTAGTTTGAAGAGGCCTGGGAGACATAAGAATAACAACGCTGGGCACAATAATGGAATTTGTCTACCCGGTAATTGCAGCATATGATTGTCATTTGGTTTTATCTATTTGGTTTCATCAGAGTCAAATGCTGCAATATGTCGGAAAAGTGACGTCCTGTTCCCATCGGAACATGACAGACTGTTATTGACTAGCAGTAATAGACTTTTTTTTATGGGTGAGATATTGTGACATCGGTAGCAGACGTTTTTTTTACATGTCGAAAGATCAAGTCTGACATCACGTTGTCATGGAAACATGGCAGGTGTTTCAACACTGCCATAGTCCTACAACAATGCAAACAAGCGGAAATGTGACATCACATTTTCGAAGAAACGCAATGTACTTTTTTTCTTTTTTTTCAACGAAGTCAAAATTCAGGATTATGTAACTAATTGAAATCTGATGTACATGTAACTTCTTCATATAGACCACAGCCATTGTTTTATGATGGTGAATCAGTGATCAACACTTGTGAAAAAGGAGAAAAATAATGTGAGACCAGGCCCCAGTCTCATGGAGCAACTTTAGCACAAAAAGTAGCTAAGCACAACATTTGTGCTTACCAGAATCAGGTTACCAGCCAAAACACTGTTTCACATGTACCATCTGTGACTGGTGTCCTGCTTATTTCTGCTTAGCGGAAATTTGTTCAGCAAATTTGTTTGCGTAAGCAGCTCTGTGAAACTGGGTCCGGTTGTTACATAATGGATTCACTCTAAGGCAAAACGTCATAGAGCTGCATAAAAAAAAAAATGAGCTGAGCACAATTTGCATGCCAGAGTTATGGATAGGCCTACCACCCAGATTATCGTGTGTACTGTTTGTGACTGGTTCCCGCTAATTTTTGCTCAGCAAAAATATATTGAGCAAACGCGTTCTGCTTTTTAAAAAGAAAAGTCCCCCCAGGCTTGATACATATTGTATAAGTCACAATTATATAACTTTTGTTTCTGTTTGTTTCTGAATTGGCAGGCACAATTCTTTGATGTATGGAAACTTTACTTCGAAACCCGACAAGAAAGATTCCCATGATAAGAAACTAGACCACATCAACAAGATGCGGAAGATATACCTTCCGTCACGGAAGACAGGTGAGGAAAAGCTTGACATCCTGACGTCCCAATCAGATTCCCCTCTTGTCGAGGTCCCCCGGGAGAATTAACCACAGCTGCTCTGAAAGTCTAATATTTCAGATCAGTAAATTATCAGGATTATCTCTCGGAAAATTTTCATTTTGTAAAAGCGAATTTAAAATTCATTCCAGCTGAGCAGTCTCTAGTGACTTATCTTGTTGTTGCTTCTGTTAAAGGGAGAGTTTGTCAAATTTGAAACCGGCATAATTTTAAAAATCTGATCTTTTTTCATGACTGATGAGGGCTGAGTTTGCTGTACTTGCACGGTTTTCACTACGTCCAGCTAAAAAAGCTTCCAAAAGCTTTTGTGTTCTTTTACCAAAAATCATCCATTGCGTCATTCAAGGGCGTTTGTTATGAAAGAAAAACATTAATTCTGAGAGGACCTTGAGACTTTGCAAAACAAAAATGTGATAGGCAGGTCCAAGAAATTGTGTTTTCTACTCAAAGCCTCAAGGGAAAGCAAGCTCAATGCATTTCTTATGCGCTTCTGGTAATCGTTGGAGTCAGTTTGTTTGAAGTGAGCGCGGCTTTCAGTAGAATTATGTTACACTTTATGAACAGGATAGCCAAGTGCTCACAGCATGTCGTAAAACTGAGCTCAGATAACAGTATGCACACTAAGCGGGTATAATTGGATAATTAATTACATTTTATATTACAACGCTCGGCTGAAGATTTGCACTTTTTACATCTTGCGAGAAGACTTTGACTTGCACAACAGTAATCAACAATTTATCTTGGGGGTGAATTTCTTCGGGGCAATTAATCATTCAATCAATCATCGGGCATTTGTAGAGCGCCATCATTCTAGTTTCCTATATCGAGGCGCTTAGCAAAGTGAAGGAAAAATTTAAGACAAAAGAGTTTACAGAATTTCATGGCAAGTGCAATCAACTAAATGTAAACAGATTGGAAGCGATGAGTCTTAAGCTGGCTTTTGAAGATCTGTCAGGAGTCAAGTGTTCGGAGTTGATAGGGGAGATCATTCCATAATATTGGTGAAACAAAGCTTTTATCATCTGATGAAGAGTAAGATCTAGGAATGTTCAATAGTAGTTTGTTTGATGATCTCAGATTGGGCCGAGGATGGTATGTACACAACTGGGGCTAGACCATGAAGTGCTTTCAAAGTCAACAGCAGGATTTTGTCATTAATTCTTTGTTTTATGGGTTACCAATGTAATGCTACAAGTGTTAGAGCAGTGTGGTCAAATTTCCTTCTCCTGGAATGAACAATTGAAGCTGCATTCTGGGCAAGTTGTAGCTTCTTCAGGAGACACTTTGATATACCATAAAGTCATGAGTGAATCCAGGAAGAAGATGACAGGCGGACATACAGGAGGGAAAAAAACTTTGCAATTTGACAGAGCTGCAAAATCTTCCTTATTTTGCAGAAAGTTCCCGGAAATTAAACCAATCTTTCCATGCCCTGATGAATAAATTTGGAAATCTCCCTGATTATGGAAACTTTTTCCCTATTATTTTGAATGTAAATTCTAAAAAATCTCCCTGATTGTTTTACAAAATATCCCTGATTGCAAGATGGAAATGTTGGCAGCTCTGATTTGATGGCTGAGTCATCAGAGTGTGGGTTCGAATCCAGATTTTGACACCTGTGTTCTTGGGCAAGACACTCAACTAAAATTGCTTTTCATCACCCGAGAATAAATGGGTACCTGCGATAATAGATATTTTTGATGTGAATGATTACGCGTATGCCCATTTCACGTCCGGTTTCAGGAATGGCCAGTGAACAGGGGTAGTATTATTAGTGTAAGGCACTACAATACTTCAATGTGCCTATGAAATGCCTGTTACTATTGTTATCAAGTATTACTATTTTCCTTGAACCTGAATTATTATGCACTGACTGTTGCTAAATAACTTTCAAACGGGTAATTTTCAAAGTAGTTGCCAGAACCAAAAGCCATCAGCAAAAGAGATGTCACTCAGTTGTGACTTGGCCTGACACTGTCATGGTGGATGCAAACCAAGATCACTTCAACACGATGAAGGATTTGTTTTCTTTTCTACTACAGCCCCACCGCCCTCTACAGCTCAAAGTGAGATAGGTGATCCATGGGAGAAAGACGTGGATGACCTCGTGGAGTGGACGGCCAATCTGGATGAAGACGAGTTAGAGTGACAACAGGCCAACTCTCAAATGAAGTTCAACATTATCTTGTGTCCCATCCCAGCAGAGAAAAGGTCTGCAAAATAACAAGTCAGCCAAATTCATCCACAGTTTATAAACTAAGGTCGTTTCCAATTTAATGGCTGCGGCCGGATCTCCATGCATTGAAGAGAAGTCAGCCCCTAGCTACAGCCGTAGCCGCAGCTGCCAATAAGCCATTTGCGAGTTAGATTTGAATTAAGTCTGGTACAATGACTTGCTTAGTCACAAGTTACCACTTAAACTTGAATTCCTTAGACTATAGAGACAGTTGCAATGTCAAATGGTTCGGGGCAAGCTTTTGTATAGCAACCTCCAGATGAGCAAACCCTGGTACCATTATACCATACACATTCATTCAGATTATGTATGGGGTGTTCACCGTCTCTTGCATAACTATGCAAAGCTTGCCAAAAATCATGAGACATAGCAAGTAGCAACTGTCTTGATAATCTGAAGAGTTCAAATTTAAGTAGTAACTTGTGACTAAGCAAGCCATTGTACCAAACTTTATTTAAATTTAACTCGCAAAAGGCTTATTCGGACATGCTCATATGAAGCCTTTAGGTAATGAATAAAAAGTATTTACACTTAGCTAAATATCAAGCAGTGAGCTGATCACTATATACAGTGTTTCAGCTGGTCATCGATATTTGCTGAGAAAATGATTTCTGTGCCGAGGAAGTTTATTTCTTTTAGCTTCATAACACAGGCCTTTGGTGAATCAAAACAAAAAGTGTGCAAAGTCTTTTCAAATCGTTTTCCCTCTGAGTGTGTGTAAAATTAAACCAAGGGTATGCCTTAAAAGGGGAGGGGTGATTATTTTTGTGAGTGGTTTATTTCCTATATTTTGTTTCAGATACTTGTTAATATATGTACATTAGATATACTTGTACATAATCGTTTTTAACACTCACAAATATTTGGATCATTATATTAAACACCACCATCCCGAAAAACCAATTACCTCTTTACGTAGAACTTATTTCGTGTCTTGTTGCAAATGAGGTACAAGGTATATATATTTTTGAAATTGAGTCTTGTAATTGTAGATGCTTACAGTAGCAATATTCCTTTAATGAGTTTTGTTTTCATGTGACGAATTTAGGTGAAAGTTTTTTCCAGTCTGTCTTTTTAACTCGTTTAAGATTGCATTTGTTGCTTGCAAAAATAGATAGCACGACCTCATTCTTCACTGGATGTGTCAAAATTTAATAAGTGAAGACGCTTCTTTCAGGAGATTTTTTTTTCATCGAAACGTGCTGTAGAAAAAAATGTCTCTTCGCCCTTAATCACAGAGGAAGGATTTCAGTCAGCCTGTACCAAGTAACAAGTTAATTTATCTCTGCAGGAAAGCATCGTCTCCGAACTCGATCAGGGTTCGAATTCACTCGAGAGGGTTAGATATCTGTCAAAGGCAGTGTTTTGTTACCTGACAAGTCCGACTACCCACCCTTTTATTTGCTCGTTCTTCTCCCTCATCATGCTGATGTACACCTCGTCAACCACTGTCTCCCTTCACGATGAATGTCGGATTTAGGTTGGGGCGGTTTCTCGTTTCCACGTTGGAAATGACAGATCGCGGCGCGCTCGCTCCACAAGTCTTCGCCCGCCGACACAAAGCATTATGAGCTTTTCTGTTGCCCTTGAGCGCGAGGTCTGCTGCTACTCTATCCAATGAATCACGCCCCTGGGGACAGGGTTGTCGTCACTAGAAACCACGGTTGCGTGCTGTCGTCATAGACGGTCAAAGTTCACCCATGTATCTTTTCCGGACGATCATCTTTCTTCGGGCTTACCCCTCTTCTAAGGAGCGACACCACATGATGGATAAAGAAACACATAGCTGGTATGGTTGATGGTAGCCATCATAACAGTAATCAAGCGCCCCTGCGTGTGTTACCGTTTGGGAGAGCTGTCAGAAGTCCCCACATTTTCCCGCCGGCCACAAACATGAGCACTTGTTTAATTCCGCCATAATTCCACTCCTATTCTCCCGTGGGTGGTTTGGGAGAGAGAACAACGAGTTGACGGTAGTGAGTCTCCGTGATCCGAATATTTGATGCGGGAGTAGAAATTCTATCCGTCCCGAGACTTATCCGACTACCTGGTGATATACGACCCGTTTTCTTCTTGCGTTCAGTGTCAACTGCCTCTTTGGAGATATCCACGTCCAAATATTTTGACCGATGGCTTTTTTTTTCTTTCGAGGGATTTGTCCTTCTTGACTTGATGAAGTGTGACCATAGAGCCGGAAATCTGTAATTATTTGGCGCGGGTCCCTATATTGGTTTTCAGTCTGCCCATGTTATCTTCCCAGTGATATATGTTCGGATTTTTGTCTGCATAAACGTCATAATACTCTTCAATAGATAGGCCTACCTAGAGCTGTGTATTTAGAGAGTTGCAACATGGAGGGATCAATTTGCTTTGATCACGTGGTTGCTGCACGCCACGTTCGATCCAAATGTAGCATGCACAACCAAATGTGCAGTCTAGTCTGGCACCCTATATGCACACATGCATTTCTTTTTTTGGACCGAAAATGGCTTTTAATCGCAAGTTGTCGCAACTTTTCAATGTATCTTTTAATTGCAAGAACGTCACTGCCCGAGTTTTTGCCAACCAAGATTGGAAAACTTTGGGAAAGTCGAGCAAAACAAAAACAGATAGCCACAGTTTGTAAAAATGTTACTCAAATATTCAAATAGTATTGAATTTGTTGGATACAAAGCAACCAAGCGTGGGATGCATTTTGGTTAAATGAAAGTTTGCAGAAGTGTTAAAATTTGGGTCACAACATCTGTTAACACATTTGAATGTTTTGCTAACATTCGGCCGTCTATTGACAACCAGTGCGGTTTGTTCAAAGAGATACACAGCTTGGATCTACCGCAACAAGGTGTGCATAATCCATGAAAATGTATTCGTACTCAAATAACCGGGTTTGAACATTGTTCATATCTTATCTACACTAGACAGGTTATCTTGTACAAACCCTAAACACGACCTAAAGTCTGAATTTTATCATTGTTTTTACCCAGAGATGGGCTCTATTTAAGCTAGGCTTACTTGAGTCAAAGCGTTGCTAAGTTATCGTGCCCTGCTGGTGCCCTTTTTACAATTATAGATATGACTCGCAATTAGAGTCGCAATCTCTCAGACACTGGACGGTATTCAGGATCGGCTCTGCGGAGGAGCTCCCCAGACAACATGGTATTCTAGACATGTTTTCCAGGAAAACAGTCCGTGGAGAACGCAAACCAGGAAGAAGTACGCGTCCACGGGCAGAAGCCCCGTCCAAACTGGCGCCTAAATCCCCACGTGTAGTACGGCACTGTGCATTTAGTACGACACCGTAATGTGTCACATGGGAGTGACGATGGTAACCCTAGAGGTGCGACTTGCTTCATGTTAGCCGATGAGGATGGTCGGAGCGTCTTCCTTAATAGCCACAATGGTTCAAGTTTGTTTTAAAAATCCACTTCTTTCCAGTGTTTAGGGAATTGTGGTCTGGTTTTTGTGTGGTGGGTGCATGCCCTTGTGTGCACACGCCTCCTTACGGGGTACTTTTAACAATGGAACAATGCTACCCTATACAAGATTGTATTTGTCCTATTGTGCACAGAGAACTTATTTAGTAAAGGGAATGATAGAAATGATGTGCCCCACAAATTGATTTAATATTCACTACATTATGGAGAACGAGAAAAAAAAGAACAGGGGACACTGAAGGTCTTCATAGGGGAATTCTAAAGACTGGGGTGCTCCACAAGGAAGTTTATGCTTTTGGGAGGCTCTTAACTACAGGGACAAAGGAAAAAACAAAAGATGTATCCACTGGTATGTAAACAATAGAATGTATGGACCCGTATGTGCGTGTCTACCTTTTGAAACCAAGGACTTTAACAAAAGGGATCCGGGTGTTTTACTGAGCGATGACGTCCTCGCTTCGCTTTCGTGTACAAAACCAAAAGGGACGTCGCTTACAAAAACTAAGTTCAAACATTTAAGAGAACAAAGAGTAGTCCTCGATTTACGGGATTCACAAACGTGTGCATGTGCGTGTGTGTGTTTGTGTGTGTCATTTTGTTCCCGTGACGTTTTTTTAATGCTATGACTAACTAAAATAGGAATAGGGATGTGGGCTGATGATGTTTTCGGAAGAATTGCGGATGTTTTCCATACGACGTAAAATGTAAATTGCTAAAGTACAACTGCACGCCACTGCCAAAGAAAACACAACTAAAAGGGGACGAAAGTGCAGTGCATTGCGAGCAGTAACAATCTCTGACGGAGTGACATTGCCTTTAGCTATTTGGATATCCACAATCTTAAACCGTCTTTACGTCGAAAACAAGAAGGTGCTCAACAAACAACGTCTTCCCTACAGGAGTAAGTAGCAAATAAGGTGGAGAGTGCAATGTTGTAAATGATAAACGCACCGAGATAGCGAAAAATCACGTTCATGTGTACTGGGGCCTCGGCACCTGCAATGCAAACACATGTTATTTTAATGGAGTCGGTGTAGATTCAATTTGTATTTGTTCAACCAAACATTATTGGTGCAGATTCTTTTAAAACTGTAGTTAAAGCGATAAGTCATGATAACGAAACTGTGGTGTGAATCAATTACATGTCATTGGTTAAATGTCAAGAAAGGTTGGTTTGTGTACTTTCCCTAACGAGTATACTTACATCGAAAATCATTATTTCCTATGCAACCCTTTTATACATGAGGGTGGGCAGTACATTTGGTAAGATTGGAAATATAACGCTTACAGCTTTTCACGTGACTGACACGGTATAAAGATATTATGGTGGACTTCCCTTGAAATATTTTTGCCTGAAACGCTATTATGTTTTGGGAAGCGAGTACAAAACTAAGTTCAGATCTCGCGTAAGTCCCAAAGCACTGAAAACATGCAATGGTGGGCCCTAAGTACCAATAATGTTGTCCGCATGTTAAACATACAATGTTTTAGTTAACAAATAATGTCCTTCATTTAGTACGATTGTTACTATAAATAACGACTGCAAGACATCGCAATCGATAATTTGCTACTAAGTTTGAAACAGAAACAGTCGTCGGATAGAACTGACAATCATTCCTTGACGAATGAAGATAAGAATTGGGGGGGGGGAGAAAAAGAAAGTCCTCTTTCAATTTAAGGGGAGGCAATTTTATTACTCGCAATGAATTCTTGCTAAGATATAATGGCGGTAGTGCTAATACACGCGGACGGACGGCCTTGTGTCTGAGCGGCTGACGTCATAGCTGGGTAATTTCTCTCCCGACCGGCGATGCAATACTTATTGTTAAGATTATATTCAGTAATTGGAGGAACATTTTTTTATTTTCTTTCAATATTGTTCATTTCCGCCGTAATTGTTCCAAAAAAGCACCACAGGGGAATAATCTAAGACCGAAGGTTCACTAGAGAACCACAAAATTGAAACTTGTTTTTGATGAGATTTCCGAGGTTCACGTATCATATTGTCATATTTTATCTGACTCTGGTTCGATGCATGAATTGCACACGACTCACCGTTAAAGCATTGTTTTTAACCCATGAACTTTTAAGTTAATTGTCGTTGTATATAATTAAGACGTTAATAATGTAGGATTCTACGTAATAATGGGTTGTATAAATAACTAAATATGATGGATGGCCATCGTGGAATGAGACAACTCAAGGTTGGAGAATATTGCACAATTATAAATGCCAACATGGGAAAAACATAATTGAAAATGGCGTCCAAACAATGTTTTCCCAACCAAATATTTCACAATCTTTCTAATTGCCCCCCGATTCCCCGATACTATAACGGGCTGATAGGGGACATATTTAGTGGCATTGTGTTTTTGGCACAAGGTCAGAGAATGTTTTGCGAAAGATATTTTTTAGCCATAGGGCCACCGTAGATTTGTCCTAATATAGATATATAGATATAATAAGTTGTCATAATGCATGGCTGCCATTGCTTATTATGTATTCTACTTATATTTTGTCAAGGGACAAATCTGCAGTGGCCCTGTAGCCAGTTATCTTTCTCATAAGAAACTCCGACTGTGTGCCAAGTTAATTCCACGCTTGATCAGAGGCAGTCCCCTACTAGCCGTATACTCTATAAAGATTACTGTTTTTAATTTGTCCAGAGAGGGTCGGGGGCTATTTGCTCTTTTAGTGACTTGGTTTAGATACATTGATTTGACTGGAACCCACAAAAAAAAACGAGTCTGCACAGTGAATCGCATGCTTGTTGTGTCTTGAGGAATGATTACACTACAAAAACTGAGGTGTTAATTTGATTATCTTGGAATTTACATCTGACAACACTGACATGGTGTTAATTTCACCAACGATATAGTGATGCGGATAACTAACACCGTACACCGTCGGTGTCGTCAAGTATTGATACCAAGAGAATCAATTTAACATCCCGGTTTTTGCTGCATAGGTTCCCCCACTTCCGTTAATAATGCAACCTTGTGTGCCCAGCCCCCATTTAAATCGATGCCACCAAGACGAGGCTGAGAGGAAATTGTTTTCGATTGTGAATTCTACACTGGTCATAAATAATTATGCAATGCAATAGATGATAGAAACACGGAAATATCATGTTTTTTCTTCTTTCGTTCTTTCTTCTTGTTATCATTTTTTTATTTGGTCGCGTCCAAATAAAGCTTCGGCTACTGCTATGGTCGTTGGCTCCAACGACGACGTTTAGCTTTTTCGGGTTCCGGCCATAGCCACATACCGAAGCCATTAATGGTCCATACGCGCACGCGCCATCTTAAAAAGTATACCGCAAGGCATCTTGGGAAACTGGATACAGTTAAAATGTAAACCAATCTGCCAAGATGGACGCCATGCTGCATTTTTCATGTAACTATGTCGGGTGTTATGTGTACCTCAATGCTTCAAAGTTACCGCGCCATGAAGGTTGCTGGGAATGCTGGTGATGCTTGGACTCTGATTTTACCAGAACCCTTTGCGCGCCGAACTTATTCGCGTTGGGACTCGCATAATTACCGTCAAAGCCCCTACAAGGAAAATAATGTCATTCATTTCGTAGCCATAACGTAACGGGTTGAACGAGGTCACAAAATTACATCGACCCTACAAGAGCACTTGGTCTGATGGCGTCATATCGTGCACATTTTAATACTGCTTACGTTCGACCTTGTCGATCTGACTTGACACAAGTGCCTTTGAGTCGAGTGGTCAACTTCATTGAAATTATAGTCGACTAAGCGTGATGTATATTTATCTCGCCAAGATGACTTACTGAAACTATTATGTGTGCGTGGTAACAAAAATACGGAGCTCTAGAAGTGCCATCCGACATCTTGAGATCCTGATATAACTTACTTGTAAGATGATGACATTATAAAAGTAAGATGACGACAATGAGATGATTCATTCTTGGGATGACGACATCGACGAAACACAGAAACATAGGATGTCGACTTCTCCCTAGATAATTCATCAAGGGATGATATCAACCTGACAATGTCAAAAACCCAAGATAAGTTATCTTGGGAAGACGACATCCTACATTCAGGGTGTCGTCATCCCGAGATAGGCCATCTCAGGATATCGTCATCTTACGGTTATGATGTCACCATCCTGCAGCAACTTATCTCAGTATCTCAACAATGGCACTTTCAGAGCTCCGTACTAAAATAAACTGTCCACTTATTTCATAAAACGAGTCGATTTGACAAGATAAATTATCACGTTATCTGGAAAAGCGGTATGGCACTATTGGAACTCCGTACATTCTTTGGAAACTGGAGTTGTCTATAAACTTTGGAAATAAAATGGGGAAAAAAACTTTCTTTAGTAACATTTCTTAAAGGTATAATTCTAGAAATATGTGTTGTGAGAGAGACAGCCTAGGATGTCATATTCTCATCGCTTGACATTTCTTTTTATGACTGATCAGTTGTATTATTAATAAGTACAGTTTATCCAAAGTTCAGCGAAAGGTTTTAAGCGGATGGCGATTTGCCTGCTCTCAGATTTAGCCTTATGCTGACTCGGAGCGACCGTCTCACCCTGAAGTTATGCAGCGCCTGTACATCAGGCCTCGCTTCAGCAACCATGCATGCATGAGACCTCCTCGTGAGAACGCGTTCGAGGCAGTGACGGTTAATGCAAATTTGGGCCTCCATTAAAATTTAATTTCGAACGTCAATATTATTATTGTATTATTCTGTCAGTTTAGATAAGCGGTTCCGGGAACTGTGTATGCTGTGAAATATGATTAATCAAATTTATGGGCATCGATACTTGTTTTTCAAAAATAAATATGACATGTAAATGGTCTCTCTGCATGCGTGTGTGCAATCTGAAATTATATACTAAGTGTATAAAGCTGATACTTTAAAACACGTAACAATGTTTCCAATTGGAATATGAATTGTTTCAAGAATGACAATTATTTTGTTTACTACCAGTAGCCGCAATAGAAGAAGGGACGCAATAAAATCAGGCTTTGTTCCCCGTTAGTGATCAGAAAAAGGGGCTTGCTGTTCTTATTATGCTGAAACTATAGCTATACATATGCCCCCACTAGATGTTGGTCCAATCCGACCAAAGACTTGATTTCGAACTGAGCAGAAGATGTTTAGAACCCTTTTCGAAGCTAGGGCTTTGGCTGCGACTCAGACCTAGGTTCTGCCAACATTGACTTCGAAAACGCACACTTTCAGTATGGGTCATTGGGCAGACTGAGCCCGTAAAGCAGAGTCAGAGCAGAGCCATTGTTTGGAAAAGGCCCCAGATATCCCCATTATAGGCTATGTTTGGCAATAGTGTCACCATAATGAAATATCGAACTCCCGTCAAATCCCGTCTCTTCTCACTGATTTTGCTGCTCATTGAAACTCTCATACACACCGGCAACCGACCATTCCGCTATGTTAGTTAACACCAACTACGCGGAATAAATTGGTCTTACACCCTTACCCTACCCATTCTCGTATTAAAGGCCTTCCAACCTGTACTTGAGGTTTTTTAAAGTGCGTTTTTTCGTGTGCGGTTCTTTCCGGTTACCGATCTCTGTCGGTGCCAATCGATGCAACATGCAAATATTCTGTCCATCTTAAAATCGAAGACGTTAGAAAAAAAATGAAAACAGCAAAAAATGAAAATCAATTGTTATTATTAGGTAGCACGCCCACTGGTTGGATTTTACGAGTGATCGTCGTCATTGTACGTGGGTCCACGGTTATAAAAAAAGGTGCGATGTGGACGGACAGTAGGTAGTCAGCAGTAAATCATCCACCCATTGTTTTGCCTTCGTTCTCGTTTAAAAACTTGCACACGTTGTTTAACTTTGTGTGTAATTCCACCCAAATGCACCTTTCAAGCCAATCAGGCCCCTAAACGTGCGCCTCATAGTACGAAACGTTAGCTCAGTGCTATGGAGTCAAATGGAAGTTTAATACTCGTAATGATCAAAAGGTCATAAAATGAAAAATGCGTATGAATTTGAAGAAGAAGGGGAAAAAAAGCCAAATCAACAAATAAAAGTTTTACTTAGACAAAGTATGTTTCTTTTTGCCAACCAAATACTCTGAAGACCACTCTTGATCAATAAACCCCAGGAGCTTGGAATATACGGAAGCACTTTTATGAAATTATGCAAATTACACTAATGACCTAATAGTCCTATAGTATTATTTCTCTTGATCATCGGGTCCTAATCATTTTCGAAACCATCTGGACTCCTTAGGAGTATGCAGCACCGGCAATAAATGTGTGCACGTGGTTACTTATAATCATTCCCATCAACGACCTCCCCTTCCCATAACAAAAGTTGACAATAAGTTTATATGGAGACGGCGAGTCTTTGCATGCAAAGCATACTGTAATGCGGGGGACATAAATTGAATTATCAAGTATATTGGCTAGCTCATAAAATCCAAACTGTGTTATGTGGGTGAAGTTTATGATGACATTATTTACGCATGCCGTGGACCTTTCCTTTGTAGCGTCAGACTCACGGCCGTATTTGTTCGCCATTCGGTCGTTGACAAATTGAAAAGGGCCGGCCATCAGTGCAAGTGAATTTAAACACATTTCTTAAAAAATTTTAAAACACAAATGAGATGAGCTGAATTGGGTTAGTGCTGTGGTTTGTTTTACGTCTACAAACACAGCATAATAAACTGTACTACGCGGATTTATTTCCGATCCAATATAGAAAAGCTTTGATTTAAATTTAATTGAATAACATCCGTCTCACGACATTCAATCGATAAAAGGAAACTTAAGTATGTTTCTGTCGAATTGTTCGGTTTATTCTACGTTTGAGCAATGTCGGTACAGCCACCGTGTGAGGTGGCGGAGCGTGTATGACGTCACCATCGGCTCGTGAGCCTACTGTCGGTCACCGTCACTCGACTATAGCAAAGTGATGATCCAACGCGGACCAGCGAGTGATCACGCAATGCGGACACGAAAAATCCTTCCGCTTCAATTTTCTTTTTTAATTAAACAAGGTGAGCCGAAATCCAGGTCAATGTTATATTCTGCTGGGCTGTATCTTGCTGTATCTGGAATGGGTTGGTTTGTCCATTGGTGCCAAAGCAATTAGTGAGGCTGCCTCGCGGCCATTTTAGCACTCCACACACGGGGAGAAGTAGACACACACTAGCTTAAACACTGCAGCAACGTTTATTTCTCCTAGCCAGCATTCTGTCTGCAGTCTATTACGCATAGAAAAATGTGACAAAATGGCTATGTACATAGCCTAAGTGGTTCCAGAATTCCTGAGGGGCGGGTCAGTATGTTGCGAGGTAGGTGCGGTACCTTGTATTTTGGTTATTTCGTCATTAGAATGGGTCTAGTACCCATTTTCAATCAAATTTTTAAAAAGGAAAGTTTTCTAAACCAATTTAGCAGGGAACCAGAAATATGCAAAGGTTGTACTCAGCATTTCGGCTTGTAACATCAAATCTGTACCATAAGACATTATGCTTAAACGGAACAATGAGAAAAATTCCCATGTCATAACCGCTGCTTAGTCGTGTAAGCGAGCAAAAGCTGTTGGCATTTCCCGTACTAGGCAGAATAAATGACTATAGAACGCACACACGAGCCATCGGGTCTAGATCGTGTAAGAAATAGGTCTTACCCACCTTTCTGCTATTGACCCCGTTTACATGACGTCATTAAGCCATAAACATTGGTCGCTCCGTTTTAGAACTTGGATTCTCCGTGCGTGCAATCGGACGCTCATCATACCTTAGCATGCTTTTTGACTACCAACCAAAATTGTACACAGTGGGCAGAGAGTATTCGCGTGTGCATCAGTGAGCGGGTTCAGTAGTAAGCATACACATTAATTTTGCTTGCAACGGTAAACACCTTTATGAAAATGGGTCATGTTTCTACCCAGATATTTTGGTAAGCAAGTAGACACAAACGGATTGATGACATTTGGGCCATTTAATTTTCAGAGATTATTTTCTTTATAATAGGCCTAATGTATTTCTGCAAAGAAACAATTGACAGCATGACATTTTGGCTGCATGTAAGCATACCTCCTTGGATAAATAGGTGCAGCCTCCGGTTGTTTCCCTTTGTGATCAGCAAATCTGACTACTCGCTAGACCTTGCACTCAGCCCAAGGTCTCCGTTCCATGAGCTGAGCAGACAAAACACATTCTGAACAAATTTATCTTCTGAGCTAAACTCAGCGGCAAGCCAGACATAATCAAT
>CM021538.1:12794178-12807629 GCA_010994315.2 Pisaster ochraceus | reverse complement strand
CTCTTGATGTCCGTGCCCCCGTTCCCTCCATTGTGTAATCTGGACTTTCGAGGTTGAAAATAACACGAATAAATTGTTTACATTATATGAGCTTTTTTATGTATTATTTTCAGCGTTTTAAAAACTTCGATTCTATTCACACACAGACAATGCATTTATTTTTATCTCCACGGCAGATTATCTTACAAAAATAGTAAACGCCATTAAGAGAGCGCTGAAAGGGGGCTTATTCAAGAAAACTGTAAACGGAAACTACAGTTTTAGCTGGCCAGAGGTGCCCCCTATACACAAATGATAGGTGCATCCCTTGTGCCCCTAAAGTGCTACCCTAGTTTCGGCGCTGATACCACTGATTGTGTAGGTGACCTCGTTTCGTTTCGATTCACCTTTCCTTCTGTGAGATACAGAGCTAGTTGTTAACGTTGGCTCACGAATGTATGATTACTCTGTTGTGATTGAGACGAGGTACACAAAATTAAAGAGAAAAAGGGGAAAAAGAAAGCTAAAAAGATAGATCATGATCAATTAATCTACCACAAGGGAAACTGATTGGCACTATAATGGGCGTCCCTGAACAAAGATATTGTCAATATAGAGTTGGTAGAGCACTGGCACGTACATCCGGAGGTCGCAGGTTCAAATCTCAATTTTTCTCTGTATTTGTTCACCGCCAAATCAACATTTGTAAGTTAAGTTGAAAAACAAGACCGGAAATGGCCCCGGTGTGACCCGGGTTGAGATTGACCACCACGCAAATGAACTATGTGCATGCACACATTTTTAGTCAGTGTGTGCAGTTTGTTGATATCTATCGGGGGAAAAGACCGATAATGGAAATGGGAAGATTCACAAGATGGTTCAAGGACCTGAATTCAATCAAGATGAGAAGAAGACCATCTTTGCCTGTTTGTAAGAGGCTAGCTGCCTGAAGGATGAACATCGGGATGGATTATAGGTGTGTTGAGTCTCCACCGCGCCTGGGGAAATTTCCATGCAAATCGAGGGGCTGTGCGAGGCTCGGACAAATACCTTTGGAAATAGAAGCAAATATACTGTGGCGAGGAATACAGAAGCTCATGGTGGGACCGGTTGAGTCAGTTCCTCGACCTGAAGACTTGATGAGATATCAGCTGAATTTGTAGACTTAGAATAATTAGAAAGAAAAAAATGTTGGTTGGCTGTCCCTTTTTAAACCCAATAAATTTGTTCTAGTTTAAAAAAAAACCACCCAAATATTTTAAATGCAAGAGCTAGTTAATGGCCTGAGGTTTTGACCCTAGCAGAGTCTTTCTCAAAGGCTAAATGTCACTGTTTATATTCGATGATTTCGTTTCTTTTCCATATACCTTCCTTCTGTGATTTACAGAGGTAGTTGTTAACGTTGGCTTACAAATGCATGCTTACTCTGTTGTGATTGAGATGAGGCACAAATTACAAATAAATAAGGTACAAATGCGTTTGTATCAAGGCCCGTAGGCCCTTTTGGTTGGTAAGCAGTTTTCAACAGCTAATTTTATTTTTCTCAGTATTTTAAATGGTTAGACAAACTAATTCTTTTAGCATATCTTTATCCGAAGTAGAAAAACCAGGTTTCAAGGAGAGAGAACTGTTCTCATAAGGTTTGCAAGTGTGGCGAGTATTCCTTTTTGGGAAAATCGCATGAATTGCATATAGGCCTATAGACTTTGAAGATATCAAATTTAGGTGTAGAGGGTAAATGAAACATTTGCAGTAGGGCTAGCTGTCACCCCTCATCCCAAATGGAAGTTTCCCCCCACAGATGCCGTATCAATTTGCACTTCTTGTAGGCCATAAATCAACCTTTAAATGAATCTGAAATCATGCAGACAAACGTGGAATCGTGTCTATTAAGCATCCTTACTCCCTGATATCGACCGGTTGGCTGTGACAAGATCTAGGATGGCGCCATTTTGAGGCCAGTTACACACATGCATATTATACCTGCCATGGCTTGCATGGAGACCGCTCTCATGTATAAGCCATACGTAATTATTAATACAGCCACCCATAACATCACATAAATCATGTTTGAACACCACAGTCGCTCCCTGTACCCCTTGGCGTGGGTCGATAGGCAAGAACAACCTGGGCGAAATATAAAAAAAAAGCTTCTGCGTGGAGATGTGTGGACAGTGTTTTTTCTTGTCGGCTGTCCGTTTGTTGTTCAGTTTGATTGTGTTCAGTTCATGCGCGTTCACGCGCACAGTTAGAGATAACAAATGCGGATGAGAGTCGCGTATCAATCAACACATTTTGTGAGAGTTTTTTTTTCCTTCATCCACATGCTATATCTTATTTGTGAAATGCGCGCATGCATCCAGGCATGTTACAGCATTGGACAACTCCTAAATTGCAGAAAAATATGACTTATCTAGCTCGAGAATTATTTCTTGTATATGTCAGTGTAATATCTTGAAGGTTTGCATTTATGACATTGATATAACAGTGCCATAATATTGAATGTTTTTCTTTCGTGCATTTGTCGCAGCAGAATATTTAATTTTACGAGGAGAAGCCGAGCGAAATAGAACAGCCATATTCACCGGGTTATTATATTCTGAGATAATGCACGATCAATCAATATTATTTTGTTTGATGTAATTCAAAATATAGATCCTTTTCATTTGAAATTTGTTCACAATAAACTCAAAACAGACAAGGAAACTCGTCCACACTCTAAAAAATCTTGTTAAAAACTGTTAAACAACGTAGATGACTCCATTTAGACACTAGCCTTGTCCGCCGTGATACGACCTTGCCCCGTTTGGACAAACTGGTGGAGAACTATTTTTTGGGGGGAACGACGCTGCGAAGCTTCCAATAATAAGTACCCATAACGGACTCCGGTATTGAAGAGTCAATTGTCGCGTAAGAAAATAATGGGTGACACGTGATGCGTGTTCCTCCAATCAAATGACAAGGATCTTCGTGTCTGGTATTATGATGTGCAATAAGTCCATTTTGATGAAAATTGGATACAAACAAACAAGCGGTCACTTCCTTATATCGATTTATAAAATCAAAATTATAAGCAGATATGAACGAGCTCAGCACGCCATACCAAACGGGTAATTCACTGTTTCCTCAAAAACATAAATATAATTTATGGTGGGTTTTTGCTTTACTGGTTGATTTCAGGTGTGTTTACTGGAAAGGAATTGATTATTATAGGCTATTATTTATAATCTCCAAATATCCCCCTCCAAAACGTTTCCAATGAATAATGAGAGATTACAAACGGATGGCATGATGTTTTATTGGCCTGTGACGTCATTTGGATTTATATAACAGCAGTGTACATGTATTAGTGTGTTGCATTAGCATTGTACTCTATTGTGAGTGTAAATTAATAACTTAGTGTTGTCGTCTAGTTCGTAATATTGCAGCCGACTCAATGAGCCACACTGTGAGGCTATAGCAAAAAATAGTCTCGTTTCTCTTAAAAATGGATTATGGCTACCATGTCTTTTATACCGTGCTTACAAAAGAAGTGACCTTAAACATTCATCGGCAGGCTAGATAACACACGTGTCACTTTCTAAAACTATCTTTATCACATAAACACAAATTCTAAAACAAAAACAGCTTTAAGATGTGACAACTTATTTCATACGGAAAGTTGGTAATTAGACCACGGTTTTGGCTTAGACCCTGTTAACTATAATTCTGAAAATGTGCGCTTGCAGTCCGGGATTCAAACAGACGGACGGAGCCTATTAAGCCGTAGTCAGAGGCGTTGTTTCAAAATGACATGACAAAGGTAGCAACATAATGACTAAAGTTCCTCTGTGATTGCTATATAAACCTTTCTTTTGCAACGTCATAGCCGGGAGTTTTGCCAACCTTGGTTGGAAAATGTACGGGTAGTTTTCAGTGCCAGAACAAAACAAAACTCTCAACAAAATAAAATGCTTTATTTTTATGTTATAAAATCGCTGACAAATCATTTGTGCTACCCAAAACAAAAGGTAGGCCTACACATGTTCTTCAGAGAAAAGCTTTTAGTTGTATTAAAAAGTGAATAGTTCTGCCAACTCAGCTTTTACATTTTGTAATGCTTGAAGCCGCAATGGTGGTGGTCAAAGAAAAGTCTGCAGGATACAGAATCCAAGACTGAAGCAGCCCGATAGAAAAAAATAATTCAACCATCCTGCATTTCTCCGATTAAACCCAGTGTGACCAAACCGAGACCTGAATGGAAAATAGTCTGACCCCTTTTTGGTACACTGTCAACTAGTATTCAATGCTGCTAATTTCACTCAGGGAACATGACAAAGGTAACTAGGGCAAGACAACTAGAGCGTACAAATTCTTCAGGATGCGATTCCCTTTTGGTGCTGCAGACAGTGTCGTGCATGTAAGACAGGCATTACACACGAAATGCGAACCCGAGAACAAAAGGTCTCGACATCGCGGTGCAGGATCTTGAGACATCTTGTGGACCTGATGAAGTCCAGACATGAGGTTTTCACGATTTGGAACTCGCAAATTTCTCCAAAAAGAAGGTGTTAAAAAGAATTGCAAATGATTGTATCTTGAAAGAAATCAGCTTTCTAAACAATTTGTAATCAATAAAATGCAAAATAACAGTGTACAAAGCGTAAAGTTTTGTGTGTATAGGAAGGGTATAAGACCGAGTGCCAGCTTGTAAAAATTGGCTGAGCGTTGGGTTTGCTTGAATGGACCTTGGAGAACTTTAAGAAAGTTTCATAAAAACAAAACAAGAAATAAGTTCCCAGATTCACCGGGAAGTTTTTGAACCGGCTACATTTAAATCAGGCCCGGAAACCTTTTAATCTTGATTTTTTGTTTCCCCAGTAAAACAAAGCCTGACAATGTTGACCATGCAGCCCCCATCTGGTCTTGTTACCTGTATTCGAAAGTGGTCACGAAACACAATGTATAGAATGAAATTACATGTTTTCTAGTATTGCATTATTCCTCTGCACCGACTGCATTCGATTGTCATGAAAACGCCTTCTTCGGGGCAAACTCGTGGTGGCGCACTATATTGTAATACGCAATACAAAACATAACGAACGGAAACCAGTGTGATTATCTCATGCGATAATCTGTTGGTTGGTTTACTGCTTATATAATACCATACAAACGGTTGCAGTGGTTAGTTTGGCTTTTCTTTGCTTTCAGCTAATAAACCTGTTGGTACTTTAATGTGTTAGGTTGTGTATGTATGTTTTGTATATATTTAAAAAAAATTAACTGACTGGGGTTTTGGACTTGTTTGACTATGTTGCAACATTATAAAGATAGCCGGAGCGTTTTATGTGGAAACCGAAAACAGTTTTCATTTGACTTTGTGCTCGTTTGATGGTCGTGCTTGAGGAAGCACTCATCCTAGTACATCGTAAAATAAAGTACATGTAATTGTTTTGCACGGACAATTGCATTTTCTCATTTTCGACGGACTTTAACAATCAGTCTTTCCATTGATCTGTAAGTTACACGAAAGTACATTATCACCACAGAGTTCTCGTAGACAATCAATCAACTAAACTGCATATAACGAAATGGTACAAGCGACTACTGATATTTTCTCTTAACGTTGCATTGCCCGTTAATTATTTGCCGAAAGAAATTTTGTGAAAGATCATGTTTCTCTTAACGAATTTTGACAAAAAACTACACTTATAATCATTGGCAGATTTTGTGTGCAATACATTAAATCTAAGCTAATTACTTTCTCGAAGCTATACAAATAGCTACTTAAAATTTGAATATAAATTTTTGGGCCAAATCAGTCAAAAAATGTGAAAGAAACTTTAACTATGCGACATCTTGTTCTGAATACCAAGGGTGACAAAAGAGACAATTATTGATTACTGGTTAACTGTTTGTTTATGCGCGCCACTGTTTCCAGTTCCTTATAACATTACTGCTAGAGAAAACCGTGCGTGAAAACGTGTCACCCGTGAAAACTAGAGCCTTCTCTTGCCATGTCGTCCCTTTGCTTGCCAGCATCTCAATCTTTTCCACCAAGCACATTCGTGAAGTTGGTGCGTTAGTGGAACAGAGGGATATGTCAAAAGTGACATACCAGTATTCGTGTGCATGCACACATGCGTTGTTTTTGTTATAAAAAATAATGTGCTTGTTCCAATGTCTCAATAATGCAAGGGATGAAATCGAGGTTTCATGGGTTGGGGTAGTCTGTCTACTTTGTTTGTATTTAATATCGTGGCGGTTATCGGGCTGGTAGTCGGGGGACCCGACTCTACAAAAAATGGCTGCGTCGATATTTTAAATAGGCGTAAAATTCATGCCCGCGGGGTCTATCTGCATGCCAGTCTGATGACTATTGTTTTTAAGAGTAAAATACATACGATCCAAATATAAACGTAAAGGTTTCAAATATTGTCAAATAGCAAGATCTGGGTTTGTTGGCTGCAACATTTTGATACACATTGTAAGCGAAATGAGCATTTTTTTCCTTAAGTGGCCACACGTTTTCTATAAATTGTGGTGTTCATTTCAAATCGTTTAACCAAAATGGACGCTTCACATTTCATTGTGGGTGTTTTTTCCTCAGTGAGGATGATTTGGAAGAGAGGGGAAATTCGATACCCAACTGGATATCAAGAAATACAGATTGAGAAATAATTAAGAATATAAACATAGGAAGTAACTAGTGCTAAGTTTTTGAGGGTACAACCATGTTTAAATCTCTTTCTGGAGGAGTGTTGGTTCCAAAAAGCCGTTGTTGTGTTCACGACGTGTCAAACAGTATATTTTGCTCGTTTCAGGGGGAAGTATTTACATATTTGATTTTAGAATCCTGCTTTTAAAAATTAATTCTAGTATTTGTTGTTACTGGTTATTATTATTATTATTTATTTTTTTATTTTATTTTTTATGATGGTCTCCAAGGGATTTTATCAAGTTGCGCTTATATGTCGTCTTCTCTGACATTTCCTTTTCATATACTGCAACTGTTAAGCACAAATATCAGTTTCTTACAAAATTTCAGAAAAACACCAAAGACTTATGTTGCTAAATTAATATCATGCGCTATTTACAAAATAGAACACAAAATGTTCAAGAATTGAGAGATGCCCACGCAGTGCTTAGAGTTTGAAGGTCAAAATCAGTAGTGACAATTAATGGTACTCACGTCCCAGAGGCTGTACCGGAAATGCTAAATGTTAATTACGCAACAACAAAAAAACGTGTGTAATTAGGTGCATTGTTTGCCCATTAATTTACGTCCCATACAATTCCAATAGAGGTTGAAGTTAAAGCAGAAACAGACTGGTTCCTGGTTGTGTTTTCAGTATCAGTGTTCCGATCTTAATTGTGAACTGGGAACCCAACAAACACGGCTTATAAATGCGTATGCCGTTTTTTGTTTGTTTGTTGGTTTTTGTTTTTGTTTTTACGCCGTGCTGCCTTCTAGCTTTTTTTTAAACAAAAGAAAAACAAACTGAGGCTGGAACGGAATATACTTTTTTCCCCCGTTGATATGTGACAATCAAGACGATCGTGTGTATTGTACACGCAAGGGACATGACAGACTTGGCGTTGGTCCAATTTATGGTGAGCAACTTCCTTGTCATCACCCATACTGCTTAATTAATTTTGCTGCCAAGTCTCATCAAAACCTATACAGCTGCCCCAATCTGGTTCCATAGCGATTATACATTGCAGTACTAATACGTTAAAAGGAACCTGACTATGTTTTTACTTTCAGCATCAGTTCGGCTGATATCTCAATGGTGGCGATGATTGCATACTCTCTGCTGCTAAATTAATGTTGACATTTCATGTTATTCTAGGGCCTCCTTACAGTTCGTCAACCTCGTGATTGTTAAACCAACGGTTGTGTCATCAGTAAAGTATTTATACGAAAAATACACGAGGGCAACGGAGAAAGGTCCATGAGCTCAGTCAAGTGACCCCAATGATACGAGATATAAGCTGAGAAACTAACACTTCTTGAGAGATTTCAGAAAAAAATAATAATAACGACTTGAGTATAAAAACAAGTTGCTTTTACTTCAGTGTAGAGATGAAAGCCCAGCATAAGTACCGTGAATAATCGCTCGGGTGGCATGTCTTTGTATCGGGTGAGACCATCGTAATATTTAACGACACTTTGCAACGGATTAAATAACACAAAATCAGCCGGCGTTCTTGACTCAAGTTTCGCAGACAGATCTTTGAGTGGATGAATTATCATTCCATAAACAGAATTAAAACTCAGGGGACGTCGTGTGTTGGTTTCTTCTTCTTCAATAGAGGTAGTGAGTGTGTTCTGTTTAACAAAAACACAGTTATCTCGAGCCAGCGTGACTGGAATGCGTGCTTGTATTTTATGTTAAAAAGTGATCGGCTTCTATCGGAGATAATGTTAATACCTGTCATTTTTAACAGTTTGGAGGGGGGCCTTTGGGAGTTTTTCACCGGTGTGGATTTATCATCAGCCCGCAAGCAACGTTTGAACTTCACTGGTACTTTCTCATTTTCACCATTGAATGACAATAGCCATTGGAAGTGTTTGTTTTGGCTTGATAAAACCTCTTGTATTGGAAGAGCCCTTCACTGACGTGTACAAGATTTCTTTAATGGTTTCCACGTTCATATCGCAGCGGCCGGGAGAAAAAAAGCACTCGAAGAGTACAATGTACGCCGTTTTGTTTCATCAAAATGACAGAAACGTAAAAAAACCTCGGGAAATCTTTTCTTTCCCCACCAAAACAACCATCGCCGCACACATCACATTTTTAGATACCTCTTTCCCCTCAAGTGTCTCAAGTGCTTACCCATGCGTGGCCATCATTTCGTGTGGTGGACCGTATGCATTAATAACACGACATGTTGACAGTAGTGCAGGGGAACTAGGATTGAGGAAGGATATCTACACAAGTGAAATTTTTTTTGACGGGGGAACCCCATGCTCCGTTGAGCAAATAGATGAGGGCTTGTTTCTAGCGAAGTCTTCCGGCTGATTTAACTGGCACCCGGCAACTGGTGATACCTACGTCATCAGTAAGGTTTCATTTACATGGTGACATTGAGTGATCAACTTTGTTGGGTTACTCCATCCGCACATGTTCGCTTGCTTTTTTTCCGATCGGAGGATTTGTCTCTATGGGTTTACACGATCCGTAAGTACCGTAGGTGCACGCCGTCGTCTTCCGCTCCAGTAATTTTTACTCTCTGAAATACGATTTACCTGATTTGTAAGTCCACCTACGGCGAATATGGCCGGGCTCAGCGGGGGATGACAACCTTATCTAGTCATGATCGAAACCAATTTGGGCCGTGTCCCTCTTGCACTTTTGACTACTGAAAATTATTCATTGTCATCTCTATGTTTTTATTTTTTATTTTGTGTAAAGTATTTGTTCAACCTTTATGGCACCTAGCAACCCATCTGTGGAGTCATCACTCGTGACTGATTAATGGCCTGTCCGTTTCAATACATAATTTATAGCTCCCAAATCAATTTACCTTTACCATTACGCTGCTGGTGAATGATGACTCGTTAAAACATTGTCTGTAATGTTTTAATGTTTTTCCCTCTATTACGCGCCTTCGCGTTGGACCTTTGGCTAAAGGTAAACTTACCGCTAGGCAATCTAAACTTAACATTCACGGTAAGTTCGCACGTGGAATATTTTACGTCTCTGGTTTGCAAGCCAAATCCTTCCTGTTCAAATGAAGTCACTAGTGTGCCGAAGGAATTTCGGCTTTCTCACCCACTTTAATAAGAGCTTGACATAAGTTGGTTGGTATTATACGACTTCGTTGAGCCTGTTAACATTTTCTTCAACGATAAAGTTAGCAGGCTCGGTATCCTTAAACTAGGGCCTACTGTTTTGATGTGGTCATTGTTGAGTTTTTAGGGTGACTTTGTGTTAACCTTTTTTTCAAAAGTCAAATGTGGCTTCTTTTTTTCTTCAAATATTTAAGAGGAAGTACACTGTAGTAATTGTCTTTGATTTGTCCTCAAATAAATATGCATTAACCAGAGTCCAAAAGATATGCAAATAGAAAAATATCTGCAGCTCGTTGCGTTGCATTGTTGCTCTCAGCATTGCCACTCAAGCAATGCTGTGTCAATCCAAATCTATTCAATTCAAATCTCACATCTGTTTGCATACTTAATGACGTTTCTGAACAGTACATAACTGGAAAAGAATTGAATTGAAGAAGTAACCTTAAATGAACTTTCTACAAGACAGAAAACAGAATAAGGTCTTCCCCGTTATTTTAGGCATTCTTGCTTTATTCCTTTACGCAGCACTACCGGTATTAGTTCCTTTAAATTGAGATTGGCAAAATGGCCTCCATTATGCATAGTACCTTCATTCCCTAACCAAGGCATCAAGAGGCTGATCCTTTCATCTCTCAATTTTAGTAGTGACCAGTATGTCGGCTCATTGCTTCAGTGGTCCTTAGTGGTGAAGTGTCACTACTAATCGTACAATATTATAAAACGGCTATCTTGATTGTGCGTCGATAAGTACTCCCACGTTTCTGTACAGCGTGTAATGAGTTTTTGTCGTTTGGAATGATTGCAAGGCCTGACCCTAATCAGCTTTAGGGTTAAGTTCTATAATGATGCTTTCCCACATACATATAACAAATGCATGTGTTTGTAACTGTCAGAAATTGAGAGTGTTATTACAGCTATTCGTAAATACACATAGGCCTAGAGATTAAACTTCCAGAGTGCCGGTCGTGCTTAACGCTGGTCATTTATGAAATCATTTCAATACAGTATAACTATATCACAGGAAAGGAGGTTTAAACCCATCGCTGTTGAGTAAAATTAAGGAAACTGCAAATATCTTTTTATGTATAATCTCTATAAACATATGTTCAGACCTAAAATTACTCTTCAATTAGTGTCTGGCTCGCTGGTTGTATTTGAAAAAGTCCTGTGAATGAATTGCATCTCTTTGTACCAAAAGACCGAGTACAAAACACCGCCCCTATCTGGCGCCCAGCCAGGAATGGAGACTACGATTGAAACTAGCAATTTCCATGAAAAAAACTGATTACATTCACGCATGCGTAAATCGGTTTGTAAACGCCATAGAGTTGTGCACTAGGCAGACGCAAAAAATGGCGGGCGTCACTATATAAGACTCATACTCAAAAAGCGCGATGTTCCCTCACTTTGCCATCCAGTGGTGTTAGTGCGCACGCGCGATGTGCAATTTGCATGGTAAATGTCCATTCTTCTGATACAGTTGGACGTCCACTTTCTCTGATGAAGTCAAGAGCATGCCAACTCTCTCCCAAACATAAACTGAGGCTGCAAAGAAATTAACTGACTTCCTTTTTTTTGTCATAACCCTTTCTGAGGTCGTACTGCCTTGGCCCTACATCGAGCTCAGCAATGTCCGTAGCGTGTTGTGTGCCTGCGTCACTTGGGCCAGCTTTAAGACCACTCACAACAAAAATTGGCGCCAATTTCCGCTGTACGCGTCCCCTTGAGCGGAATATTCGATTTAACTGATTGACCCTCACAGCATTGTATAGCAAACGAAGAAACGGAGGTCTCCACGTAACTAGGATTTTTTTAATTTCGGGTAAAATGTGTTGACTTCTTCTGAGTAACATCTTGACTGGCGATACGGCCATGAAAATACAGGTTTTATTGCCAGATTAGGAAATCTAAAACAACAGTTATCAGTGTTTTTCTCGCTTAAAAAAAAAGAAACAATATAGGGAAACATTTGTAATAAGGTGAACGAGTTTCTTTCTCTTTCCCACAATATGACATTGTGTCATGTGGAAAAAGTGTGTCGTGTTCAGTTTTTTTTTTTGTTTTTTTGTATCACAATTTATTTTCCACCGGCATTAGGTGTACATGTTCTTTGTTTTTGCTGAAAAATTCACAAAAGAAGGAGTGAAAGAAAGCAATACGTAATGATCAATAAAAATGGAGATGAGTGCTGGCCATTTGTAATCAGTGTTCAATTTCATAAAGCGGAGAATGGTGCTTAGCTTTTTTTCTGCCTACCAACACATTTACCGTCACTGGAAGCATTCACAATCAATATACAATAAGCCCACATGGTATTTTGGCTTGTAGCCTGGTTTCACTTAAACCAAGCTCTCTCACTCTCTCCCTCTCCCTCTGTGCTTATTGAGTCTCTTACCATAGCTGTTCAAGTACCTAACCATGGCTGCGTCGTGACGATGTAGCCACGTACAATTTGACGAGTAGAAGTTCGCATAGAGAGGACACACAAAACACATTTAAAATTTACCCAGTCAGTTTCCCTTGTGGTTTATTACTTGATCTAAAAAAAGAAACACCAAGCATATTGCTAAGTTTACAAAAGGTACGGTTACCAAAGGTAGGTAAGGTTGTATTGTTTAGTTCCCTGGTTCCCTTCTTGTCACGTGTACTTGGTGAGTGTTTTGTTCAGTGGGTCTTGGACAGCCTTGGGGTCAAGCCATTTCAAGGGGCGCGTGAGTTACACAACCTGCTCTATGTGGTCTATCTACCCTTATTGCAAACAGAGATGCAACGGTCAAAGTGAAATGCTAACACCAAAGATACGGGCGTCGTCTTTTCAAGCTGTTTTGAAGTTAAATGTGGCACTAAATTTAGCCAGTATAACAATAATTTAAGGGTGATTCAACAAAGTTCGAGTATCTGAAAGAAAAGTAATGATACATGATAAACTTGGATTGTTGTTTTGTTGTTCCCCTTGGACGAAATAGTTCACAAAGTTTTGTTTCCGCTCAAGCGCAACCACGTGTTAGTTGTTTATATTACACCGTGATGACGACACTGATGTACCACGGTAGATATCACAAAGATAACACCATGATAACACCATGGATCCGCAAAAATTTTATTCTGAATACACTATGGTTACATCACGATTGCACCATTGTTACAGCATTTGCACACTATGATGAAAACATGTACTACTAACCAATACTCTTTATGTACGTCTGTAAACCACTGGAACAGATTTTACCTGGACTTATGTTTGGTCACAGTAGGTTGAATTGTTGGTATTTTTACGTGATGAGGATATCACATAATATTGTTGGGTAAAACGCATTGATCATAACACCTATTTCGGGGCATGTCTGAACTACCTGATGTGCACACCTTGGAGATGTGAAAACCACCCCAATGCTTAATATTTTCTTGTAACATTATTGGTCTAAGTAACAGAGTAGTTCAGGCAGCGATACTTGGCGATGTTATATCTTTGGAAACGAGCTCATGGAAGACGGTACTCGAGTGGGTACACTTGATAACCGAGTACCACGCAGTGCCACAAGGTTGCTTTACGAGGGTCGTTCGTCAGAGACTGTTGGGCTATATTGCTTGGGGCCATTCCCCTTGATATGTTGTATTGATTGCATGAACTCATAGTGTTTGCTTGTGTGAAAACTCCCTGTGTACCACAGTGGAATCAGCATTGACTTTACAA
>CM021538.1:12781070-12793526 GCA_010994315.2 Pisaster ochraceus | reverse complement strand
AGTGTTACATTTTTTTCCTGGAAGTTTTTCCTTCCAGTCGCCGCCCGGAATCATTCAACCGTTGGAAGAGTGATTACGTTAGAACCTTTCCGACGTTAGGAGTGCCAGCCCATCGGGCGTGAACTGTTTTCATGCTAAGGCGATACCGTAGCCTAACAGCTCTCCCAAACACCGTGTGCTTCTCCTTTCGCCTCGGGGAAAATGACGTAAACGTGTGACGAAACCAATAAATGTTGGGGTTTAATGATTTGCCACGTGTAGATAGGCAATTTGAAGGTGTTCAGGCGAACAGTTTCAATTTGCATAAATTGATCCAAGTTGGATGGAACGTGATGAGAAAATAACTGGCCAGTTTTCAAAAAGGTAAAAGGGCTCGGGTTGACATTCCTTGCCAAGTGAAGGTCTGGTTTTTGTATAGCTTTATTGAACACTTTTTTTCAAATCCAAGCTGCCACAACAATGACTGTTTTTGTACACATTGGAAGAGAGCACCAACTCATAGCACAAAGTTGTGATTCAACTCAAACCAGACCCTCCTTCACACAGTTTCCCGCCTAAACTCTTTGAAAAACCAAAGTGGGTCTAGAAAGAAGTTGAATCCGGCTTTCGTGTTGCGTTGCTTCACTTCATTGATTTGTGTACTATAGTATTACTACCCGTTTCCACACATAATGTATTCGTACACAGCCAATTATGATGGTTTCACTATGGAGAAAACATCCGGATCGCAAAACAGGATGTCCATAGAAACCACGGGATTAGCCGCTATCAGCGTAGTTTCATGCAATTAGAAACGAAAGGATTTGAAGTAGTGTTGCACATAACAGTTCATTCTTTTTTCCGGGTTTGATTTTGACATCTCTCGAACCTCGCTCTCTCCTCAAACTTAAGAGAATCCGCTGCGGCATGCTTTTTAGCGCGGAATGCAAAACCACAGTTGCACACACGAGCACTTGGCGCACGGTCCAATTTGTCTTCCTCTAGTACTCTTCTTTCCTTTTTACCGCTGTGCCAGGGGATAGGTTTGAGCATCCTGATCAAAGGTTGTAGATTTCCGGATCGGATTTCAGGGACAGGGGTGTCTAGAACTTTAACAGGCATGATCAATCATAATCCTTAAAAAAAATAATGACAATATCGGGAGCGTGTGATTTATTGCGGGATCATCGACGTGGATTTCTTGTCCAATCATGGGAATGCCCTAGATATGTCTATATAGTCAGACTGGGGGTGATGACGAAGTGAAGGTAGCATTGAAGGAAAAAATCATTGCAGTAAGCGTTGATTTGATAGCCTCGCTTTGTGATCTGTTTCTAGGGATTTCTGGCATGAGAAGAACAAGAAAATAATCAGAGTGCTAGACTGCATGTGGAATTAGAATTTGCAAACCCATTGAAGGACGTGGGCAAAACAAGGGTGAAGCGGGTGTGAACCCCCGCCCTAAGATTGTTCTCATTCAACATTTTGAATCTCAATTGGGCAAATGACGCACAAAATCAATGGAACAAGGGCATCCTGACTTAAAATATGAAGTCAATTGACTGTTTTGACGTTACTGAGTACACAGGGTTGTGTGCTGGCGAACACAGAGCAGTTGGCGAGTCGGCAAAACGGCTTAAAGCCACACTCCCAAAGACAATTGCCTCTGACGGCACACGGGGACAACTTTCATAAAGCTCAGAATTCTGCTTAACATGGTTAACTAGTAGTAGTACTTAGCAATTAACCGACTATCCGCAATCCAATGTACATTTGTTACGTTAATATGGGATCAGCAACATTGAAAACCACTTTCTGCTTTAGGCCCTATGCTGTATACAACTGGACTTTGTAGCGTAATTACATAGTAAGTGGTCGTCACGGAGCTGTAATCAAAAACACACAAAACAATTTTAGGTAAGAAACTTTTATTGCCTTCGACAGCCCTTAGCTTTATTTTGTTTTTAACGGTTTTCTCTTTTCTATGGATGTGGTATTTTGGGACGAACAAACCCCTTTTCAACATTTTTAACACCTCTTAACACCCCCCCCCCCATCAACATGTTTCTCCCCCTCTCTCTCCCCCTCTCTCTCTCTCTCTCTCTCTCTCTCTCCTATTGATACACATTCATATGTAATGTACACGTGACAATTATATTTACTTTCTCATATATTATAATACTGCTTGCGATCAATACGAGCTCAAAAAGACAGTTTGTCAAAAACAACGCAGGCCTTCATACTTTTATTTCATGTTTTATAAACAGCAAAACCAACAACACTGATGCACAAAGACGTGGTTAACGCCACTAAAGTCTTCTGTCTCTGTTTAACATTCAAACAATAGTGTCAGCTTACAGGACAGGCAACAGACAGAGCGGCTACATGAAAATAGTTTTTGTGAAAAACATTTCCGCATTTCTGACAGATGCGTGTACAACATTTAACTTAAATGCAGCAGTTATTACGCAAGAAGTAGAAAAATTGCTTCATAATGGCTCTCAAGACCCATCTTTTGCCAGAACTGGAAGATGTTTAAGAACTCTTTCTTTGTCCTCTTTCGCTTTGGGGGTTTTCTGTTTTTTCCTCTTTTCAGCACCGTGCATCGTTTGGTAATTTGGCGCTATAAAATCTAGTTTATCATCGTTATTGCTCTTTGACGTTTGAAGTACCATATCTATCATCTATTGGGGGTTTTTAACGGTGAAATTTCACAATTAGGCCGAAAGGAATTCGCTGACTTTCTATTCAAGGTGATAGTATTTCTTCCTGCTGCCTACGTGAAATTCATTCACATGGAATCTTTGCCATAATCCCCTAGTGTTCAGTAACACACACTCCCCCCACGCACGGCAGCCACAACTGCGGAAAATTCATTCATCATTTCCGGCCGGCATTCTCAACGGTCCAACGTGTATTTTAGCAAGGTTTGGCTAACACCACATCCCGTAATCTCACAGATATCTTCATTATTTGGAATTCGGTTGTGCCCTCAGAGAGTTATACGATCGAGTCATTTGGTTTTATTGAAGTGGGAAATAACTCAGCTGTCACCAACCTCCATGAATGAACGCGTGAATGTATTATTTAGTATAGACCAATGTGGAGAAAATTAAACATTGAAACGTTCAGATCAGTTCAAAGGGGAATCAAACTCTACAATTAGAGGTACGGAAATGCAATATTGGTTAAATCCAAAACAACGCTTTTAAACAGTTTTAATTTTAAAAGTCACCTTTTGCCTGTATATCGAATGTTTTAATTTCTTTAAACAAAAATCAAAAAATTCAATTTGAATTTAGTGTAATTTGTTTCATATCAGCAAATTGAGATCCATTTTATTTGAGCGTTTACCACAAGGTTTGTCGTAAAGACATGAACACTACTGTACCTTACCTTGATCAAAGTGAGCAATGAAACTATCCTATCGTTTGAATTCAGACATCAACATTGGCGTGCCTTATCTTGATTCGAAATGAGTAAGGATATACCAGGTTTCCAAATGTAGGTATTATATAAAACCTGAAACACTGACCAGAAAATTCAGTTTTAAAAACCAACATTTTGTTTCTCTTTTTTTGTAATAAAGTACTCAATGGTATGACAGATGTTACAAATTTGAAATCAGGCATTCGTGCTGCTGTACCTTATCTTAGTTCAAAGCAAGTACGAATATACGAGCATCTGCTTTTGCCATCGGGCATTCACACAGAACATACGAGAAGAAACAGATTTTACAACGTTGTTATTTATGATTGATCGAGGAAAGTTAACACAACAGCGGCGGCAGTTTTTACAACAGCATCCAACGCACTGTACTCAATCTTGATTCAAAGAGGGTAATACATACAAGCATCATAGACATTACAAGCCATGTATACTCACCATGAGCAGCAGTCTAACATTTAAAATGTTCTTAATTACTATTAAGGAAAATTACCACGACATCGGCGGCAGTTTTCCCCATGATGTACCTTATACTGATTCATAGAATGTAAACAGGCAGCAGCAGCAATTTTTGCGAACATAACCGACGTAGTAACTTTCCCTTTACACCTTGGAAGTGAGAATACTTTGGGGTCGATGTTGACCCTTGGATGAATTCTTTGCTTGGCGAATGATATCACAACTGCTTGCCTTTGCCAACTTCATCAATCTTAATGAAGGCCAAAAGTAAGTCGCGTACCCAAACTGACAACCAGCAGTGGAACGATTGATATTTTGGTATCACTGTTGTTTCTTACTACATAATTAATTATACAGTATTAAATATGTATTAAATATAGTATTCGATAACATTGAAGGCTATGTATAATTGAATACTACTTAATATTAAAGACTTTGCAATGTTTAATAGTATATCATGTGTAATACTATAAAATATTAAACACTAGTACTATACAATATTAAACAAGAGTATCGTGTTCAATACTATATACAATATTAAATACTATAAAATCCAGAATACTGTATATCAAACGCAGTCTAATACACATTAAAGCTTAGTTGAATGGAATTATCTTGACTGGCCGTGGAAAAAAAGGGAATGGTTTAGTAAGTACAAACCGTATAATCTATACAATCTATAATGACAAAATTAGATATTTTGTATAAAATATCATTGTAAAAAGAATGAGCCGTATATCAGCCAGGACTTCACCCTGTCTGAACGTGAACTTTATTAGCAATCTCCTCATGTCTCGCTTCGGTCTACTGTACCATCTCAAGATAGATTTTTATAAACAAAACAATAATTTCATATAATGGAAGTTTTTGCAAGCCACGCCGAGCACTCGAACCACAGCAGCCTTCAAGATATCCTTCTTTCGTCACGGCCGTTTGAAACGAGTCTTTTATCCACAATATTGTATGGCCATGTGGTTGTCTTCTGAATACGCAGCGGCTCCACACACAAAAATGCTTTTCTGTTCCATCCCAAATCCCCCGAGCCAGACTGAAAGCTTCGTCTTGAATCCATTTATTCAAAAATATCTTACCAATTGTTTAACATGTATAGTGCCGCTGAAGAAGGAGGAAAAAATTAATCGGGCAATATGGCGGCGGCGGTGATGTAGGAGTTCTCGAAAAAAGCCGTAGCCATGACAACCGAAGGGGTTAGACGCGATTCGATTAACATACAAATCATGTCGAATATGAGCGACGGTGGGGGTGTTGAAGGTGTTTGTGTTAGTAAGTATTGACTACAAAAGATAAACCCGAGTGCAAAATATATTCATATGGTGTAGGAGCTAATGAAATTCTCTGGACTTACACAAGTCCGCTTTTATTTTTACAAATTAAACATTTTATTTTGTATTTTAAATGTTTGTATAAGTGGTTATTCGCCTTTCAAATTCAAGTAGTTTATTTTTAGGGAGGGAGGTCGCCAGAGCTCTCAAAATAATTTTAGCGGAATTTTAGTGTGAAATTGATAACAAAGGCAGTTCCACAAAACGCGTGTAAATGAATGCTGAAGACATTCACAATAACATGTTGTCATTATGTTGACATAATTAAAGAACACTGCAATGTGATTGCCCACACCTGTGGTTGGTGACGTAATGTAACTTCGTCTGTCGAGTTTAACCACTTTTTTTTCTAGTGAGATCGATGTACTGTTTAGCCAACGGGTATTTACGAAACGACGGTTTCCACCCGGGCTTTGTAACGTGATTTTTTAATACATGTACTTTCGGCAAGTGTTTAATAGATTGTCGAAAGCCTTTGCCGAAGCTGGTTCTATCCTATTCTGTGAATGTGCTTCTTTTTTTTTTACTCAGTGCTGAAAAGGGCACCTGCTAAGCAACACTTTTGTTATTGGTGCGAAGGGATTGAAATTTAGATGGCATTCTAAAGGGACCAAGCTATTTTCCTCGTCCAGCCTCGCTTTGATTTGCATTGATTTGAATAGAAGGGTAACAAAAGTGGTTCCATTGTGGTAAGGCCATTATTCAAAACCCAGCAGCCGTATTCCAAGACGCCACATTTGATAAGTGACAATCATTCCTAGTGGAATTTGAAATAGCAATAATACTATTAATACTCAAAACGTAGTAATGATAGTTGCTCTCGTTTGAAACTATTGGTCGACTTTAACAGATGTCCTTCAGTGTGCACCATTGTGTATTGCCGCCACGTGAATAAAAACATATATCTCTCTTATCGTGTACGTACACGATAAGTCCAAACTTATCGTGTAAGTACACGATAAGTACAAACTTATCATGTACGTACACGATAAGTTTGGACTTATCGTGTACGTACACCATAAGTTATCGTGTACGTACACGATAAGAGAGTTTTTTTTATTTATGTGGCGGCAATACGCTTCTGTAAGTAATAATAGAGTGGGTTTTTTCAATAAAAGTAGTTTTATGGTGCTACGGTGCTACGTGTTTTTACTTGATAGTGAGACGCAGTTAAACAGAATGCATTCGTTTCAAAGATTGTTTTTTCTTTCTCTCCGTTAACCTTGAGTCATAGAGACAAAATGTTGTTTGAAACGGTTTTGTTTTGTTATGTTTGTTTGTTTGTTTGTTGTGGGGGGTTGACTGATTGATTGTTTTTTGTTGGGATGTTTGATTGTTTGCTTATTTTGTTTGTGTGTTTGTTGTTATTGTCGTGTTGTTTTGTTTTGTTTTGGGGTTATTGTTGTTGTGTTTTGTTTTTTTTTTGGGGGGGGGTTTTGCGGGGGGGGGTTGGGGGAGAGGGGTGGGGTCCAAAATCGACTTGAAAGAATGTCATCTACATTTAAATGTGTGTTTTTCAATTAATATATTTCTGCCCTTCTGTTTTGAATTGAAATCTTTTTTTTTAAATTGCTTAACTTCAGGTTTCGCTAAATTATTTTTAGATTATAACACTCTAGCAATATTGCTGATTTTAACATTCAAATTAATAATGTTCCCTCTGCTCATAATAATGGAATCCCGCACTAGGTCCACGTACTGCAAAATATAACCAACTGGTCATAGTTATTAAACGTCCATTTCTCACCCTTGTTTACGAGAGACAACGGGAGGAGAACACACAAGTTTGTCAAAACTAATCATGGAAATGTGTTTCGCCCCTTCCAGTAGAAGTTTGTGATTTGAATTCATTCTGGGGACTGTTTTCGACGTAGTGGGACCCATCAGCGGATGTATAATTCATGTGAGACCACGCCAAATACATCGTAACTCGGGTCCATCGCTCTCGGTTAGCGTAAAGATTTACAATAACAACTGAAATAGAAGTAGATATTGCTTCATATACACATCCGAGAGAAAAAGTGAGAGAGAGGCAGAGAGATGAAGAGAGGGGAAAAAAGGAAAGAAAAAAAGGGAAACATCCCCGCTGGGGTTAGTCCAGGGTAGTGCACGACGCTCGGTACTGGACAATTTTTCTATTGTGGTACGCTGTATTAATGCAAACGTGCATCACAACCTCATCTCCACGGTAGGAAATAAAACGATGGTTGTTTTTCCGGTCACTTTATAGTGCATTAGCAATGAGAAAAGCTGCGGTATTCAAAATACTTGTCACCAGATACTCTGTGTCTGGACACTTGACTAAACGGACGTGCTTGCAATGATAAAAAAAAATATTTTATTTTTTTTATTAAAAATGGGACTGTTTTGTATTAATCGAGTGTTATAGTTGGGAAAGCTATTTGTCGAATTAAAAATTATTTAACATGTAGATAATATTTTTGTGTACATCTTTTGCTAGCTGAGGCGTTTTGGGAGGGTTTTTTCCAGGGGAAGGGGTAAGAGATGTTTGGGAAGGGGAGTGTTTTTTATTTAGCAAAACACAATAATCTTGTCAACCTCTATCCCTAGGTCAGTTGATCCCCGAGTAGACTCAGCTAATACTGAGTTCATGACTTTGAGGGCAGCCGATGCGCACGTAATATGCTGCACGTGGCATTGCAACCTTGCACTTTGGCTGCTTATAGAAAAATTTTTTTAAATAAAATTAATATTCATGGCTGGTTTCTTTCTCTTGGGCACTTCTTAAGAATACATGCTTAATTAAAAGTCACAACACGTTGACAAAGCCTTTCTAAAAACGTGTTTAAAAAAATAAATAAACATTCTGAAGTACAAACAAAGTTCACTATTTGCCTATAATCGACTTCCCAAAATAGAACAGCTTTAATTATTTCAGAAGAGTTATTTCAGCAGAGTTTTTCCAAGTACTCCATGGTTTAATTAAAGTTTTAAACTGAATAGCACAGTACCAATAGTTTTACGTGATTGAGGTTAAGAATACATAGTTGTCATCAAGCTATAAAATGACAACAAAATATTGTAGGCGTCGCATGCCAAAAGCATACGCATTTTTAGGGTGTACAAACCGTAAATATAATGACATGCAGTAGGCCTATTGATACACCTCCTCCCTCCCCAGTTACTGCTGTATCCATTTTAGGATATCAACGGTGTTGAACGTGCACAACACAGCACACACCTGTACGATTTCATTTTTAAAACCAAAAGTATAACTGTTTTAAATCGTGACTCTATGATTTGTGCTTAAAGGTAAAACAGTAACTAATGAAACATTACCTTTGTATGGAGTAGACTTCGTTACAGGATAGAAACAATCAATGACTCGTAATAGTATACTCTCCTGCGTGCCGTGGCGTAACCATGGGGCAGGAGGCGAGACCCCCCAGCCCCCATCCCCTCAGAACCCTTGCCCCCTCTTGCCCCCTCTTGCCCTCCAATGAGACCGAAATGTCTTTGCCCCGTTTTCCCCTCTCGAAATGACGACGTCTTGTTACGCTACTGCATGTGTGCTTATTCCTGAACCCCCCCCCCCCCCCATTGGTGTTGTAGATGTTTAGTGCTGTGACTTTGGTACCGTTTTATTTCTAAAAGTAATAGCAATATTGTATATGAATAATGCCAGATGCCATGTATACACAGTACAGTCACAATTTGTTGTATCAGTTCGGTTGAGATACCAGACTACTTTGTTCCCTGCCACTGTTTTGTTTCATTGATTTTGAAAGGCGGGACAATCAACATGACTGCATAATATGCACACCGTGGTGAGAGAACCTTTTGCTTAATGAAATACGTGCGCTTCGGCTAGTCAAGTTCATTAAACAAACAAAACAAACAAAACATTGTTTAGCTTACCACATTATGGTTATCTATGAATAATATTAATAGTATGTATCAATGAAAACTCACGTACCTTCGATTATTTCTGAAATAAACGAGAAGTGGCAGAAATGAAACCCTGTCTTGCATAATAGCAAAAAAGTACATTTGGAATCATAAGCTCAGTTCATTGAGCTGCCACGGCCACTAAAATTATTGTGCAAGGGCAAACATTTACCATCATGTATCATACCCGTCGTTCAGGGCCCAAATTCATAAAGCCTGTAAGCACAAAAACTCACTCAGCACAGAAAAATCTTGCTTAGCAGAAACAGGTTACCATCCAACATTTCATTTATATTGTTGCCACTGGTGACCCGCTCATTTCTTGCTAAGTATAGAAATTTGCTAAGCAGAATTTCAACAGGAAAACTTTACCTTTACCTTGTTTTCTGTACACCGAAAACAATTCCAGAAATTTAGCGCTGATGTTGAAAATGAAATTTTATCCTGTATAAGCGCGGCCTCGAAGGTACTTTTCTGCACTCCGTTTAGCCAAAATATAAGATGAGATAATTCTGTGGATTTTGAAACAACGCACTGGTAGAACGCATGGGGGTATAGTGAGTAAACAGATAACATTGCGCTATATGTTCATAATCATCATCTCTGTAGTGTGTTCCATTTATATTTTGCAAAAGCAGACTTGAACAGCATTCGTACCCGATAAGGGCTCGACTACTTTTCATTCCATGTTTGATTTTCTAATAGTGATTTAGGACGTTTCTGAATTAGCGGCTTTGGCTTTGGCTACAGCTGGATCCCCGCGTCATCATGCGTTGAGTATAGGACGTTTTTAGCAGCACCCTTACAGTCGTAGCCGTAGCCGTAGCTGCCATTTTAAATACGACCTTATACTCGATGGCTTGATCCTTACAAAAGATCAATATCCACCGAGGAATTGTTCCCAATATACCATAAAGGAATGGTCATAATATTTTCCCTTGCAACCTCGGTTGATTTGATTTGGAGAGAAGCCAGCGGACACGTCATGACACAGGTCCGCAGGCTCAAAACTCCGGCTTTGTCCGCCACCTCATTTCGCCCCCTGGCTCAAGTTCCTGATGGATACGCAAGCTTCTGAATGCTTTCTTATGAAACAGAATCAAACCTTCTGTGACTCGTTGTTTGTGCCCGTTGTGCGAGTAATTCTGTGATGTGTATAATGTTCGCGTGTTGCGATACCTCAAAGAGTAAAGACTTTTTCTTTTTTTCTGAAATGGACAAAGACTCTCGCAAACAACTTTGCACCCATCAATTTAAACAAAACTGGCGAGAAATGCTGCATGTTGAATACAGAGTTAGCCATCTCCAGGTCGCCACGGAGACGTGACGTCACACTTTGACACTCTTTTATTCACCGGCAAAACGCTGTATAAGATAAGCACTTTAAACGTCTCGCTTTGAATATCAAAAATCACCAGATTCCTTCGAAAGATTAACAAAAAATACAAAAACAAAAAACCTTCCGCCTGTCGAGACTGTGTTAAATTTACAACTCGGCTTGAAACAAGGCACCCGAAACAGGCATATCAACCTCGGCGACAGACAGAAAATGTGTCCTCGTATCTGGTAGTGAAAGAATGGATACATAATATCAAGATCGTTCGGGGGATTAAGCAAAGAGCACTTTTCGTAACCGAGGTTAAAATCCCCGTACGTAATTGCGCGGTTTATTCATCCAAGCGTTCGGTTCACTGTCACTGGATGGGGAGAGAGACAGAGAGAGAGAGAAAGAGAGAAGAGACTAGCGGTAGATTCCTCAGAAAAAAGGGTTGTCTTGGAGCAATCGAGGCTTAATTGTATTTATTTCTCAGAGACGGTGTGGAGAAATTGCAAGTTGTTAAACTGTAAGCACTGACATGTAGCCTTGAGAAACCTTTCACGGGGTACTATTGAATTATACGTTTAAGTTTCATCAGCAAAATCGACTGCGAGTTTATAGGATTCCCTCGCCATGTTGATGACGTTGTCTAAATGCAAACTGAGTAAACACACTTTTATGGAATTATGCACAAATCATGCAAATATAATTAAGGCCCATGGAGATGTTAAGTTGGGAATTGGTGAAGTTGGCAATGCTGGCTCACTGCGTTTTACATCAGTTGGGACGCTAATAATGTTAGCAGAACTGCCGATATGCTGAATCTTTTTGAATCAACGTCAAAGGTACAGCGTTGGTATTAAAGACTGCCCCAATGCTTGCTTTGTCTTTGAATAAAGATAAAGTACAACAATGGTAGTTTGTGCAAGACTGTCCCAACTGGTAGGCTTGCTTCGTTTGAATCAAGATAAGGTAGAACATTGGTAGTGTTTGCAAGACTGTCCGAACTGGTACCCTTGCTTCGTTCGAATCGAGATAAGGTATACCATTGTTAATGTTTGCAAGACTGGTCCAACTGGTATGCTTGCTCACTTTGAATCGAGATGAGGCATAACATTGGTCATACAACTTTTGTATCGAATAAGGTCATCATAATTTTATATTGTCCTGTGGGGAAAATATCCAACAGGTAACATGGCTGGGATTCGAACCCACGGCCGACGCGTTTTATAGTAGGTATCCCGCTAGACCACCAAGAGTTCCCGGTGACGAATGGCAATTCTGAATCCAGTAATTAGCAGTAGATACTGCACAAGTAATTTAATGGAGTAAAATGCATCGTTGCAACTGTTTCATGTGTAAAGAGTCATAACAATTGATGTCTTTTATAAAACTACAACATATTGTCTTTCATTTCCTGTAATCAATTGAACTAGCTCTTATGATATTTGTATGAGTCAATATCATCTTTAATCAAGTGTAGTTCCTTTGCATTTTAAAATATGAAACCTGTGAGGTGAATGACCGAGTACTTTTATAGGGGGAGCCCTACCTCCATTTAATAAAACGTGGCCTAAAATTCAAGGGGATCCTTGCGATTTAGTACAAACTGTTTTGATCCAATCTTGCCGAAACTTAGGTTTTTTTATTATTTCAGAAACACTTACTAACAACAATTATGGTCAACAAGGAATTACGTTGCCGTGCTTGGTAAAGTAGGGACGCAGGTGGTGTTTTGATATTATGGGAATTTTTGTCTTCGGTTACTGATTGATATTCTGTGATGCAAATGTAATTTTACCGAAAATCTAAAGTTCTGCTTATGTTTAAAAAAAAACACAATACCGTGCTTATCGCAGTCTTTTGATAAGTCGAATTGTCGGGCATTAATAATTAAGTGGTTGATCGAGGGGGAAATTTAGAGAGATTCATCACCAACTGCAAGCAAAATATCGGCAGCTAAAACAAAAGACGTCTTTTCACAGAACATAAATGGTGTGG
>CM021538.1:12756419-12771349 GCA_010994315.2 Pisaster ochraceus | reverse complement strand
CCTATTACAGCAATAACGCCCTATTACAGCGTTATAACGCTTTAAATTTACGGGGTTATTACGCCCAAATTTACGGCATTATAACGCCCTATTACAGCGTTTACCGCCCTATTACGGCGTTATAACGCCCCACTCTCACGGCGTTATAACGCCCTGTTATGGCGTTACATAGGGCGTTACATAGGGCGTTATAACGTCGTAGAATTAGGGCGTTATAACGCCCATTAGGGTGTTATAATACCGTACTGAAAAAGTGTTTTGCTGTTGGCGGAAATCAGCCACCGTATTATTCTACGTGTCAGGAATAATTTTTTCATGTGGCCAGTGCAGAGGAAGGGAGGCGCCATCTTGTTTTGATAAGTCAGATGCGTTTCGTTGTTATTGGAAAAAAAAATCGCCGTATACTAGGGTCTATCAAGCGTTAAAACAGCTTACCCTCTGTCATGTTGTCAACATCTTTTTCATGTTCACGATAATGTTGTAATGTTTATTGTCATGTCATTATATCGCGATTTGTCCAAACTGTGTTTTATTTCAGCCATAGTGTTGGTTAAAGGCGGGAAGGAAAACAAAATGGCGATACCGTGACTACTGAAAAAATAGGTCGCAACTTGTAACAACTGTTTGGCATTCAAAAGCCAACGAGAGTTTTAGTTGTTTTAGGGGGGGGGGATTTTTTTCGTGAAAATATAAACACACTTTTGTCAATATTGTGTTGAACTATTCTTGTCTTTACACCGCCAATTTTTATGGGGTTTTTCAGCAACTTTCGTTTTGAACACCAAATTTAATCGAGCACGTCCTCGGTTCGTTAAACCAACCAGATCCTTTCTGTTGAAGTCCCCGTTTTGATGCTTACCCGAGCTCAGCCTACACCGGAGCAGACACCTTGGTCTGCTGGTTTACTTTGTAACCCCAATCCTATTACTAGTGCCTCATAATAATAAAACACCCTAATCTAACCCAGAGCGTCCTTGTTTCCGACACGTACACACCTCCACAGGTCAAGCCGATATTTGAGAAGACCCAGAAAGACACAATTAAATCTTCCATGTGATCGAACGATCCTAAATTGACGTATACCTTTAATGCGAATTACCCGAGCTGTGCGAGAAACTCCACCCGGAGCAAATCGCATCGATTTGGATGTTTCCAGAGCAAGACGGAAACATTCCTTTTCTCCCCTCCTCCTTTATTCCGTTCCTCTCCCCCCCCCCCCGCCCTCCCTCACTCTCTCTCTCTCTCTTTCTGTAATAGAGCAAACAAAGATTAGGTTCGTTGAATGGAGACAAACTAGAGGTTGTGACGTCATCCTGAGAAATCAGGTGGCTTGGTTTATTGTCAAATTAGAAATGGGCTTCATCTGGGAGAGTCAATATGACCGCTGGAGAAAGCGGAACTACCTTCTTGTTAATAATATGAAGGCCTCTCGTCCATAGGCGAGAACTACGTACTAAGGTTGAATGTATTATTACAGTGATAGTATTCTCCCCAGCGTGAGAAGTCAGGAGATGCTACAACAACAGGACTCAGTTTTGTTAATTGCTGGGGAAGAAATTAATCTGGATACTCGGGGACACTCGGGGACATTGTCGCCGAACTATCCCGATTGAGATAAACTTATTCGGCGTGTTGTGGCCGGGTGGTCCAGCGCACCGTTCTCATGTTCTGATTGCCTAGTCATTGTAGTGTGGGTTCGATACCCTGTCGTGACACTTGTGCCCTCGAGCAAGACACTTAACCATAAATTGCTTCTCTTAACCCCGGTGCGATCCTGCGAGGGCTGGGACGTTGTTCTGCTGGATTAACTCCCAAGCGCTCAATAGCAGCTTGATGTTGTATGCTCCCTGGGGATCTGAGGAAGTTTGTGGATTGGTTCAGTTAAAGTTTGTCTGATGGACGGGGACAATGTTTTGTAGCGCCTTGAGCTAGCTTCTAGGAGATGTGCGCTATAAAAGAACCCATTATTACTATGAGGCCCTACTATTATTGAAATGATTTCTCATGCTCGGAGTTTTACTGTCCAGATAAGGGTATCTTTTAGTTTATTCGAGTTCTCTCTTTCTGTGTTTGTCCTTCATTTTGTTATGGTCTGTCAAATTTTCTTTTGCCCTTTGGTTGCCAGGTTTAAAACAGTCGTCTTCAAGTTAAAGGTGTCAGCACCAGATTTTGCTTGAAAAATGTGATACCTTTATCATACAAACAGCATGTTGCAGCCACTTTAATAGTTTTCTGACGTAACCATAGTCAACAAGAGGCCTGACAAGTATAGTCTGGTACCGTTTAACCTGTAACTGTTCAAACCGTCGCTGTGGATAGGAAGTCTGACAAAATGGCAACGGCGCATTGGCTCGTGCAGATCCTGAACAAGTTTGTGGTCGGTACGATTTAGCGCAAGTAGCAAGATTGAATCTGTGCCCTACGGCTATTCGATGATCAACGATCGTCAACGATTTTCACCAAGTTTGTGTTCTGTTAGGGGATTTTTTTTTTTCGTAGCGACCACGACAGGTCACCTCGTTCTCTCTGTTTGCCATGGATGTCCTGTAGGCCTAGCTACTGCGTATTGATATTTCATGAACCCCTCCGTGTAGAATGGAACTCAGCTGTGGGGATCAGATTGCCCCCATTTTCCGTGTGACTTATCCAAGCCATTGAGGTTTCCGTTTTCTACGGAGTCCAGGAAGTGACGTGGAAGGTTGTTTTAATCTCGTGTTGAGAGCTATTATCTCGAGAGAGAACCAGATCCCATGACGGTAACGAAGTTATCTCGTTACTAACGACGTGGATACTTTCTGTGTCCACGAGATTAAGAACAAATAATTCCCATGTCCCCGGGCTCGGTAGATTCCAACTCAAGACTACAACTTTAAACATCATCCTTTGTGTTTCGAGTAAAACACTGTATTCGAAAAGCTGCTTTCCAACTGTAAAAATAGACTTCAATGAATACAAAACACGTGGTGGTTTATCCAGGCTTCCATTCACCCAAACGCGTGCACGGTTAACTTTTATAATCGTAATAACTTTACTGACCGGCAGCCCAGCCTGCAGGTGGCACAGGAAGTGAAGCAACAAGTACTGTAGTCGATTAAAGAGGTATTTTTGTATTGGTGTAACTTCTGCTACTGGAAAGGCTTTGTAAACTCTCTTTGAGTTAAGATAAGGTACAGTCCTTGTAATGTTGGAATGGCCCAAGCTACTGGTGCTTATTCTTCAGGACCACAAAATCAGGATAAGGTACGACTTTGTGGGGATATTAATAAACGGCTGCTACTTTGCTTTTACTCTCTTTGATTCAAGATTCACACCTTTGGTATTATTTGTAAAACGGTTGCTTCCGGTCCGCTTACCTTTTGTTTAAAAAACTGTTTTGTTTAATTAATGCCGTTTAGCAAGTACTAATGCTCGCGATACCTTTATCTAAATCAAGATAAGGTACATGCTGCTTGTTGTCTGCTCTTTGGGTTGTTTTTTATAGTCAAGTTAAGGACGTTACCATGATGATGAAGGCACCATTAATTTAATTTATTTGGGGAAAATACACTATTAGCCACATTCAGTGTACAACAGCGTTGTATCTCGTTGTATGTATTGGTACACCCAGCAGGCAAATATGTGCAACTCTTGTCGGCAACAATTAAACCAAGTCAGGTTAATACGGAATTCGCAGTACACCATTCCTCGTTTACCTTGCTCTGTTCATTGAGAAAGGACATGACATTTCTCTATGCTCTGCTTTGTCTTCTTCTTGTCTGTACGCTGGGGGGGGGGGGGTCAAGTTATATACGTTCCCACACGATCAATACATCAAGAGGATAGTCAGTTGAATGGATGCGGACAGAATGTCAATTCGTCATCTTCTCCCAACAGGCCAATCGTGTGGACAGGTTTGAGCATCGGGTTTTTTTTCCTTCTCTCCCCTTCAAGCTTTCTTTTGCTTCTTCGTCGTCTTTTCTTTCCCCGTGCTGTGTGCTGCGATCCCTTTTGTACAGCCGGAAGACAGTTGACAATTTTTAGAAACACTCGGGAGGGTTGCTTTTTCAGACTCCGGGAAAGTAAAGGTTTTTACCCGAAGGCTCAGAGCTCCTGTGCGCTGGGGGTGTGTGTATACGGACGGTCACCACGATGTAGGCTGCGGTTTGCTGACTCGTGGGTAATAATACCCATGCAATTAATGAAACAAAATCACAATACATGTATATCACACACAGGTGTTTAATTAGTTTCTAATTACACCGTTACCGCTTTAAATTCACAAAATTGGAAACGAAGTATTTCCAGTTTGCTGCATTGTGCATACGATGCTTTACGTGTGTGTCCCACAATCGTGTTTATTGTTTTTATTACGTGCATTAGTCGATATATGCTCGTTTCGTTGTATTTTTCGTTTACTTGAATAAAGTATCAGTTTTAACATTTTTTATTTATACTTGTTTGATTAAAGTGCTGTTATCGTTTAGTACTCTCACATAAAGCTGTGAATGATTTATGTCTTGGTCAGCTTCTCCTCCTTTCACGTGATACATGATAATACGCTTATCAGGGGTGTAATGTCAAAACAAGGTCAAATGTCACAAAGAGACAGATGCACAGTGTGGTTATACAGAGCAAAGAGCGTAGAAGATTACCATGCACGCCCACACCAAACCGTCAAAAGTGCCTGAAAATTGTAATGTAATTTATTTATTTATACATTTTATTTGTTTGTTTTTTATACAAATGGTTGTATTGAGGAAAGTACATGATTAAGTAAATTAAATAACGATTGTTCAAAACAAATAGATCTAATTTGAAACCTAACTGATGATAAAAATGAGTATCTCCAGGGAAATAGTTTATACTCCAAAATACTATCACAGTCGACAAAATAGTATGTGATGACCCAAAGTCACCGTTCCTTATTTCGATTGTAACAATCAATATAAGTGCGTGTGGGCATGCAAAAAAGCCAAGATAAAACAAAACCGTGTTCCTCGACTAACAAATTGGATGACATTTCATACGTTTGATGTATGGCGTGCTTATTGAATACAAAACATTGGAATGAATTTACTCCTCGAAAAAACAAAACAAACAAAAAACCGGATGCATTATCGCTTAATAAAACAATTCACCCAAAAGGTATTTATGTAAATGGATGTATCTGTAGTTGATGTTTTGTCATTATCATCACTTGATCGTCTGCCCACCTGTCACATCAGCGGCACGGTACAATCACAAGAATGAGTTATAGTTCGAGGTACCGATAAGAGAGAAACCCGTTTGGCTAATTTCCTGTGAATAAGATAAATTATGCAGATGCTAACCCAGTTCCCAATGCGACGAGCAATCGGCAACGTATACATGACGATGTGTGTGTGTGGTGTACGGACCTATGGAAGTGCATCTCGCCAAGTCGACTTATTTTATGGAGTAAGTCGACTTGTAATAGTTTAGATCTCCAAAATGACTAACTGAAACGAAGAAGTCAGCTTACCAACTTAGTTTCAGTGGGTCGTCTTGGTGAGAAAAATTGTCACGGTAAATTTACATTTTTGCGGTTCACTAAGTCGTCTTGCTGGGATGACTTGTATCAGTATAAATCAACACCTTAGTTTCAGCATAGAGTTGTCCTTTCTCTGTGGTTTCAGTAAGTCGGCGTCGCCAGATAAATTACTTAATTATTTTGATAAATGGTATGGCATTTCTGGAAATCCGTAGAGGTGGGATTGTCATTATGCGGTATAAATGCCTAGTCTCTTAAATTAAACACTTTTCGAAAAGCAGGTAGATAATAAAGCAAGTCGGGGTGTGTGCATGCATAGAATTTGTCGAGTTTTTAAGACAATGCCAACTTGTTCGTAAACAATTTTGTAATTACTTCTATTGATCACTTACTTTTGTTATGTATTTGAATATGTCATTATGCTTAATGAAACTACCTGGATCTTTAAGGAGACATTATTTATTTACTTATTTATTTTTCAAATAACAACATTTCTGTTGAGATTATCTCTTTCGGATTCAAAACATAGTTATAGGTGATGTATGGTCTTGGATGGGATACTCGTGTTCGTTCGCAAACTAAGATCTTTGAAAGTATTATTTAACAAAAAGGACTTAACATGAGCAAGCTAAATTTCCCGTTTTTAAAATTACGAATTTCTATTCAGGAAACATACCCAGATGTAAAATATTATTAAGAAAACCTTCTACTCCAAACGCCACATACCCGTTGAGCGCGTGTACCGCCCCCCCCCCTTCCACTACGAGGTACAACTTGTTTGTGCGCTTTTGAATTTTGTCCAAGAATACATTTAATTAAATAACGCTAATCGATGTACTATGTATGTATGCGAACGTTTTAAAATAGTGTTTTATTCTGCCTTCGGCATTACACGAATTTCATTCCCAGAGTGAAGCTTGATTTTTTTTTAAAGTCATTTGCCGCGAGGGATAGAAAACATCAATGGGGATGTGTGTGTGTGTGTGTGTGGGGGGGGGGGGTTCAATCGTATAAATGCCACTTTCCGTTGAGTTTGGTTACTCAAAGCTGTAAAACAAAGTCCCCGCCGACTCTCCACATCGTGGTCGACTGAGCGTGTGCACCAAGATCACGACCTTTAATTCCAAGAAGTGCTGCCATAGCAACCATCTACTAACATCATCGTTGCCATGGAGTCAGAGAGTGGATGGTCAGGTCGCCCTAGGTGGATGTTGTGAAGGCAATGCCCCAATGGTGCAACCACGACAGTACTACGGCATGAATCATCTTCACAAGGGAGACAGATACCTGCAACGCAAAGGATGGCTGATGATGTAGTCCGCGGTGTGGCAGCAAAACTGAGGCATCCACAGTATGCGATATTTGGTTGCATTAGGTATCGGTTCATTCTAACACTGTAGCAACAGCTACACAACGCCCAAATGCGTGATGACGATACACTGAAAAGGGTACAGTGTCATGGCAACATCCTTAGGTATAATTATCGTAACCATGGCAATGGCTGCACGGCCGGTTGTCCTTTTTTTTTTAGTAAGGTGTCGCTGTATGAGAGCACTTCTGTGCGGGTCTACAGTCCCCGTAGCTTGGACCTGCCGCGTGCGAGGAGTGACCTATACGCTAGCGAGGGTATGAGGGAACGGTGGTTTAAGAGCACTCAGATGACGATCCAAGAGTGTAACAATGTGACGTACACTTGTGTATGCCAAACACTCAGCACTCTTTATACCCGTATGAAAACTTAAAGGGGCAGTAGCCCTACATCATCGGATTTGGGAGAGAAAAACAATTATTTCCACCATCTAGCTTTCAATTAAAACATAAACATGTTGGCAATTGCATCAAATTAAAGTGATCCAGTTTTAGTGCAAACAACGAAAAACTGTTGAAGTTTTGCGATGGATTTCATGCGCGCTGATGTAGGTGCTTCTTTTGATCGGAGCGAATGGGGCAGTCGTATCGGAGCACGGCTGTGGTCGATTTGTTGGTGATGATGATGATGATGATGATGATGATTTTTTTGGGGGGGTTTCAATTGGTATTCTCTCGGGAGGATTGGTTGTAAAATGTTTGGTGAGTTTTCAGATACAAAAAAATAATCACTAAAACTGTTTTATAAACTGTGGAAAAGATTACCGTAAATATAAAGAATATTTTTGGTGGAAATTGAAAAACGTAAAATTTGTCAACTTTCAAAGTAAGGAACACTCTGCATGTTTGGATTACAATGTATAAATCTAATCCGTTATAATGCTTTACAGATACAACTGATTGATAAACATATGTATTTGTATTGCTTGCGTTGATAGCTGTGTAGGCCTACGTCCCTTTTCCACTGTAGGCCTAAATTTCAGTTCAGTCTTTCTAGATCGATAGAGCTTTGTACTCAAAGGTCGCGACGAATACAGTTCTGTCCACTGAACTCGCACTTTTTGGTCTCATAAAAAAACAGTAAAAGGTTCGTCACCAGGATTCGTGGCAATATAAACCGGTCGACCTCGGCTTTTTTGCTTGGTTAAATAACATACCGTCTCCTGGTTGCAAAAAAAGGGAGAAACATCTTCACCTTGCCCGTGTATTTTTATTCGAGAATGAGTTATGCACGCACGCCACCCACAAGACAAAACACATCTGCACTACCAGCTAAGCCAGGTCCATTAGCCGGTGTATTGTGATTGGCAGGCTTCCCGGGAAATGGCGGGAAAGGGGGAAACGAGAAATTTGTGCGCGGGAACTTGGGAGGAAATAGAAATAATTGTCGGGAGGGATGGAGTGCGGGGTTGTTCGTATTTCGGTATGGCTTTTGACGGCTGGTTATACAATGAGATTAGTTATTAAACCCTGGTTTTATGTTACCGTCAGAGGAAAACCAAGAATGAGGCTTCGGGTTTCGATGTTAGTTCGAGTGCGTGGGTTGATGGCAGGAAACACCGCCTGGTTTGTGGGGTGGCGTGGCTTGATTCTATGAAAAGGTAACGCTTTGCTGCACGTGGAAGTGGGATGTGGATGGAAGTAGGCAGGAAGGTGGAGGCAGATGCATTGAATTCGTCAGAACAATGGTGATTTATCGAGGGATATGGATGCACCAAATGGTCACCAGACGAAAGGTTAATATTTGTTGTTTCTCAGATTTCGCCTGAGGCGTGTCTCGCATTACATTGTAGGCCTACTCCATGAATTGTATTGAACAAACCGCTTTAGTTTTAGACGTTGCTATGTAAACCCACTCATTCCCCACAGGAATATTTGGGATTTAAGCTCCATAATAGAGGACTTATGGTAGATGTCCTAAGATGTTCAGCTTGATGTTCTTCTATTGCGAGAAGAATGTTTATTTCCAAGTGGAGTGTATGTATTTAAATATATATATATATTAAAAAAGAGAAGAAAAAAGAGACTGGCCAACAGATGTCCGTGTCATGTTAGTTCCCAATACAGTTGCTAGCATCATGAGTGAATCATTGTGGCGATAACAGCTACTTAACTATAGTTCGGATTTATAGATTTTTGATTTATTTAATGAAATTTTCTTTGTAAATTTTGTTTCTTCAATTCCACAGATAGTGGCAATAAAGCTGACTGTGCGTTAATGTAAACCATCACTATGCCATATATATTTTTTTATAAAAATAAATACAATGAAATACATGTTAAGTAGGTCTACCACAGGTATCTGTTTGTTCATTCATCTGCCCGCTGGTTTCGTGAAAGTGGCGTTATTACTGACACTTGACGAGTTTCGATATCGGAAGTCAAATGTGACCGACATCTGCATTCGATACTCTGGTAATATTCAACATATTGTGTGCCCGTTCAGGTCACACATTCTCAATACATGATATTCACCAACTTTTTGCCAGCACGCAAAGTAATTGAGACTTTCAAAATGGCGGACCCGTGAATTTGACCCAAGCTGTTTTACGTGTATAACACACCTCATCACAATTGCTCTGTGGCATTTTCCATGGCTAAGCATTTACTGTGCCAACGATATCTGCTGTGTGCTCAGTAGCTATATGAAATTTGCCCCAAGTTGAGTTATTTTGCCCGCAGACAGCCCTGTTGTCCATCATTTGCTTCTGATTACTTAAACATTAGTGAGGATTTCATGTTTAATTTACGAACAAAACTGTACGTGGTTCATTACGTCTGACTGTCAACAACAAAAAACACATCCTAAGCTTGTTCGAAGTAAGTACAATATTGAAAGTCGTGCTGGCCAATTATGCAAAACAAAACACGCCCACATTGCGTGCCACCCTATACAGAAGAATGTGGTCATACAAAATCCACATAACTTTTTTTCCATGAAGGAATACTCAGGATTTGTCTTTTCTAATACTGTATTGTACAATGAGTTTGTGCGCGCTGTCTATTAGTAGGGTTAGGTTCAGAAGTTCCTTGTAATTATTGATTCAATCATAGAGGTTTAAATTACACTACTTTGAAACCTTGCTGGTGGATGTTGATTGATGGTCTATCTCACAGTTGTGTATATTGAATAAAAGACGCGTATAAACTGGGATTATATCAACTTAATCCTAATCCGGACGGCTTCAACCAAGTGTGTCAAAGTACAGCCGTCTGTGTGTTAATTAAATACGATCACCAAAGAATTGTGTCTCTCCCATGTCTACGTCATGACGTGGGCCGTTAGTTACGACTTGACAAGCTTGAGTGATTAGGCTGTACACGGATGGACGCGCAAGACAAATGATGCTCTTCTGATAGGCCTATGTCCCAAGCAAAGGACACTTCATTCTGAGTTTATGTTCATGGCCAAGTGCGCAGTTTGTCTCCAGCATTATATCACCGTCGTCAATGCAATGACCATTTCAACTTGCTTTCATCTATGGCCGGTATGATCAGCTGTGCTTGAGGCCCTCTCACGCCAACGTAATGCAGGACCCGTGTTGCCTTCTATCTTGAGCAAATGTCTTTACTTTCAAATCGGAGCAGAGGCTAAGCGAACGTGCGGTTGGTTTCTACAGAAAAAGGTGACAAGGCGTGGGCTGTCAATGCCAGACTGTTGTAAGAATCGTATAGTATGGAGGAACGCTCATTTTTAGCTTAGCATAGAGCGTGGTTAGCTCGCAGCAATTTCACCGCTAGAAAACCAAGGGTCATTCTCTTTGAATATATACACTGACCACTGGTGGCTCGTTGCTGCTTGGAGACCACTCGAGGGCTCGTTCGCATCTACCTGCCTGGGATCATGCTATCGTGTTTTCTTGCGGGGCTGGCTTAGAGATTGCAAAGCGGCCCGAAGCCGAACGACAACACGGCGGAGCCGTCTGGTTAACTGAGGGTTGACTGGGAACTGATGCCATGCTTTGTTTCAATAATCTAAACCAGACTGCAGACGTAGGCACACTTGTGAAGAGAGTACGACTGTGTGACATTAAGAGCAACGGTGTTTGTTTATGTTGAGACGAGTACCTCATCTACAATGGAATAAAAGGTATGGTGTCTTGATATATCCCCTACTAATTTTATATATATATATTTTTTTTTCGGACTGTGTCAGAACACATAATTTGTCACAAAAGAATGAAATTATTTCCTGTTAAAAAATAATTATGAGCGAAGCGTTTACGGAGTGAACGTTTTCATAATCTAGTTTGTTTTCGTCATTTTGAATTAACGAAATGGACAGTTATTCGTGCTGTTTAATGATGCATTGAACACAGTCTCCCGATTCAGATTTACAATGACATTACAACGACATTACAAAGTATTTTGTGAATAATTTGGCTTTTTATCGACATATCATCAATAAATTGTCATTACAAATAAAACAGTTAGTGATTTTTTTTTCTCGATTTGAATGGGAATTTTCATGGTTAATTTTAATATCGGTTTGAATCCCATTCCAGGGCAGTTATAGGGAAGATATAAAGCGTTTGACTTGGTGTTGAGTGACCCCAAAGTGAAGAAAGACTTGAGCAGGGTTTTTCGATCACATGCATATTATTTGTTAGGAACAAAAACAAAGTGCTATGAAATTGTGAATGTGTAGATTGTTTCTGTACAAGCCTGCACCGATCAGGTGGTTTGTACGTTACATGCTTCAAATGCCGCCCTATCCATCACACCGTGTCATATATGTCGATATGCATTTTTGTGTCGTTAAAGATGCTAGATCTGAATCCATTTCTCCATGTTCTGATTTCTTGACCGATTTCCCCCGAAAATTTAGAATTCAGTTAATTGGATACTTTTAGAGATACGAGAAAATTACGAGCTTTCATGATTATAGCGATTTTTGTTATGAATTTTTGACAGGATCTCGACATCATCTCATATCCATCAGCCAGGTACAAAAAATGTTGCATGTATACGTTGCGCCTTGTCCATGGCATATGCGATAAAAAAAAAATTCCCTTTTAAAAATACCATAATCTGTCACATTTCGTTCAGAAAAAAATGACAAGGTTGTAATTATTTCGGCGATTAGCAGGCCATGCATCTTGAACTCTGCAATGAATCGAGAACTGTATCTTTGATCAGTTGTTTCACAGCCGGAAGTCAGCAGTCGCACGCATGATTTTGTGATTAAAAAAAAACGTTTGTTGTGCGGGTAGTATTTTGAGATTTGCAAACAACCTTTTGTAACGCTGCCTTGACTTTTTAATTAGAGGAATTTTTGAGAATCGTCTATATAGCATTTTGACCTTAGATTCTTGTAAGCGGTGATATTAAAAATAATAATAATTTTAATGCAAGAACTTCCGGTAGAATAATACTGGTAGTTTTCACAGATATTGATTGTGGACTGTTCGTCAGGGAAGATGCACAGTGTTGCTTATTCTTTGGGGAAAAACGGGTCGTGTAAGCGGTGATTGGCCCGGCCTTGGTTATGTAACGTTGACTGTCAAACGAGAACACGTGGCGTGCTAGGTGATTTCAAATAATTGCCGTTTTATCGCGTTTGAGATTTTAATGATTGAGTTCTTTCCTTTTCTCTTATAATTGGACAAGTCCTCGGTTTTAGCTATCTTAAGTAGTTGAGATCTTTCCAAATTATGGGCGAGGAGGAAGCTGTTTTATTCCTGCGTGTGGCATTGACCTTTTATGAATTGTGGGGGTTACCTACTAGTAATAATTATGACACTAGGCCCTTAGGCAAATTATAACTTTAAAAGGTCACAGTCACATCCAAGTCCTAAACTCCCTTATATTTTTTGGGGGAAATTTTCTTCCCAGATACAAAGTCAATGAATGATTTCCTAGAGCGACCGAAGACATCAGTTATCCTTGGCACAGACAAATCTCTCCATGCAGATAGAAAGTTATCAACACAAATTGTATGTAAAAAAATAATAATAATTGTTTGGTTTACTCTCTATAAATATGTTTGCTTTCTTGTTTGTTTTGTTCTTCGTGCTCTTCCAACAAATGACTTAAAAAATAAGCACCGACTGCTGTGACCTATTTAAAATGCAAATGATTGGAGAGCATGCACGGGTGACCTAGTTCCTTAGTAAGGCCCATGTTTTGTTATATCTTTACTTGCCACTTGAATATTATGCCAGAGAGAAACATAATCCGAATAATCTCTTTTGAATGGTTTTTGTGGACAGGAAGTTTTATCGATTCAGTCACAGATGGGTGAAGTTATCGTTCGCATTGGTGATGGATATTTTTTGGTCGGTACTTCTTGTCATCTTTTATTTCTTCTTCTTCTTCTTCGTCTTCTTCTTCTTCTTCTTCTTCTTTCTTCTTCTTCTCGTAACTATCCAATGTAGAGTTGTTCGTTTTTTATCTTTCCTCTGTGGGATTTTTATTCCTTCTAAAATGTAGCCGATGAATACAGGAATGATACAAACACATGACAAATAGAATGTGTAATACATCATTGGTTTGGGGGAAGAGCAGAGTTATTCCTATTCTTTAGTTTGTAATAATCACATCATTTTAATCACAGTTAAACGGAGAAAATTTCATCAGACGTTGTTTTTGTTGTTGTTGTTGGTGTTGCTGTTTTCTTTTGTTTGTTTGGCGCGGGGTAGCTATTTTATTTTTGCACAGTTACATGGTTTGCAGGAGAACGTTCACTTTGTACATCGAAGAATCAGACAGAGATATCATTTAATTTTGGGTGAAAAAATATATATAGCTGAAGTTGGTGGAGCACCGTTAAATCTGGAGATCTCAGGTGCAAATCCCGCGCAAGTGATAATTTATTGTGGTTTATCTTCCGCAACACCGATTCCATAGCACCAACTAGTACCGGTATCAAGTTTCTAAAAAGAAGTTTAGCTTTCAAATTAAAAGTCATTTTCCTATAGGTAAAAAGAAAATAGATATAAAAGAAAAGTAACACTATGTTTCTTTTATAACCGTAAACAAAATAGTTGGTGCATCGTTATATTATGTTACTGTTGTGGGATTATAATTATAGCTGTCACGTTGTTAGGAATTAAACTTCACACCAAATCATTGCTATTGTTGTTGTTGTTTTAAATATTGCTTTATTGAAAATACCGCATTAGGCCTACAACGCCGACAAATACAGTTTAAAATAATGTTCATTAAAAGAAATTGTGCACATTAACAAGATTATTATTACAATGCACAAAAACATGAACTCCTTCGAAATATAAAACATGTATATACAATAACTAGATAACTCTTCCATAAAATGTTCCATGACCCAAATCCCAATTTGACTGATATAAAATGTTGATCATAGACTCTGTCCTTAGTATAACCGGAGTTATATTACCAAATGGCTTTCTTCACTATCGATGGATATTAATATGATTACATTATTACAGATATATCGAGCTGATAGGGAAAAAGACAATGTGAAATGATATGCAGCATACAGTTTACCCTTCCCATGTTTCAAATAATCTTTGAGCAGGTAACACTTCACTGCGTCATCATATTTCCCCACCTCTGTACGTTGTTACATTTGCAAGAGTTCTGACCCAATTCCAGATAATAAAATAAAACACTGTCCCCTTTTTCCAGTCGGTTGCATTGAATATTAATAAAAGCTTCCTTTTTTCATTTCAAGGTCAAATGGAGAAATATGAATTATATTATCTAGGGGAGGTACACGGTGAATGAAAATTCTCGGTTTTAATTTTGTTATTCCTTGTAGGAACTCAATTAGCCTTTGGTTTGAATCGGAGCTTTATCAAAAGATGAGTTGATAAGAATATTATAATTAGTGAAATGTTCCAGTTGATAGAAGAAGTATGGGTCACGATAATCGTCTGGAAATCACAGTCTTATACAATTAAGTTTAAAAGTATCCGCGGTGTTTTGGAAATTTGACTACACTTTGTGGTTTGTTTCGTGTACAAAACCAATGGGAGCTTCGCTAAAAAAACTAAGTCCACAGCATGAGATGTCCTCGGTTTAATACCATTTACAAACTTGCGTGTGTGTGTGTGTGAGCGTGTCTATCCATTCAAACCGAGGACTTTAACAA
>CM021538.1:12731662-12749786 GCA_010994315.2 Pisaster ochraceus | reverse complement strand
ACGAGATTGAAAATATTATTATAAACATATATTGTGCAAATGCTGTATTTGTGTGTAAGAAAATTTGCTTTTCTTACTTCGAGAGGTAAGAGATATAGGCTTTAAAGTAAACAACAAACACCACCTAAAGTATAAAAAACTATGGTTTCCTAAATGGATATCACACGAGATCTATACGCAAAGGTCATCGTGTATGGGTTCTAAACTTGCGTGTTAGAAAACTTAGTTTGGGTTGGAATTGCGATGGCACGTTTTTGTCGAGTTAAATAATGTGGTTGTACAAATTAAATTTACATAAACGTTTGAAATGGACGTCATCATTTAGTTTTTACCCAATAGGGTGAGTGGCAGCGTACTTGTACCCAACTTAAACTCCCACTGTTTTCGTCTTGTCCCACGTGTACATTTCTTGGTACAGTCGCAATGGTACCCATACAGGTACTGATTTTCGACAACAAAAAGGGACCACTGTTCTGTTGTTTCCCTTATCCCTAGTTTGATCCCATTGTGTTAAACGAGACAACAAAACAAAATGGCTGCTGCACGATGAACTTTTTTTAGTTTGGTTTTATTGGACATCCTTGTGTAAAGTATAGGATTTACCTACATTGGTGGTTTATCCACCCACCTTTTTTTGTTTGCAGTATACACAAACGTATGTTTTGTTACCACTTGGTTACCCTCTGGCTCTCCCCAACAGAGAATCTGTTTTTCCCGGGAAAAAATAATAAACTTCATGTAATTGAAATTGCTCACCTTGGCATTTTACGGTAGTGCTCACACCCCCGTGAAGGGGTCGAGGTAGAGTGAGTTTGTAGTATGTGGGGAAGATAAGTATTAGAGATGAAGGGAGGCATGACGACAACGTCCCCAGTGTGTGCAGTCGCACCGTACACACTTGACCCCTGGTGTTGGCAATGTGTAGTTTATGAATACGTAAGTGTTAAATAATATAAAAGAAGTTCCGATACTGTGTACAAAACAGTAGTAATCTTAATAGAGCATGAACATTTGCATATCAAGCAACGAAATGGCCTAATTATCCATGACTCAAGTAATCAAATTCCAATATAAATCTTACTTGATGGATTACGTATGGCCTTTTTGAAAAATGTCAGTCTCGTTATATACAAAAGGGTGACCTTTAGGGTTAACAAGTGTACGATATGACGGTAGGCAAATTTGGATTTTCTTTGAGATTTTTCAAATTGCACATAAACCTTGTCTTGGAAAAAACTATTGCTTTATGTAAAGCGCCGTTCGAGGCGTGCCCATGGCTACAATTTGCAGAATGATAGGTTGAATACTCAATTAGTGCAGATTTATTAAAATCGTGAATGGTCACTGGAGGACAGAGAAGTATGGCCACAGTGGTAACGTCTTAAAAGACACCCAGAGACAGATGTCACAAACAGATTTTCATGTGACCACTTGTTATCATTTTTTAAAGAACGCGTGGTCTATCTCATATTTGGGGGTGTTAGTTTTTTTGGGGGGTTGGGTTTTTTGGGGGGTCAGCACGTGGACAGGAATAGACTTGTTTGTCCTCTCCGGCTTACCGACGCCATGACTCCACAATCAAGATCACCATACCGAGAAAACGCGCGAGATTAAGATCTTGTACGAGATTTGATGTGTTAACGCACGTGACTTAAAGGGAACAGGATATAGCTAAGCGATGTCAAAATATGTAGATTAACTTCAGTGATAACTCCGTTGATCTATAGACCTAAGGACCATGTGACCTGTGACATCACATGTTACAAAAGAACCACATAGCCTGGAGGACATGCAGACACAAAGTGTACACAACTCAAATCATTGCGTACTATTTATATCTGTTTGGATATGAAGATTCAAATATTTTATTTAGTAGGCCTATTGTTGTTGTTTTTTACAATACTTGAATTATGCTGAAATTGCTATTAATACAAAGTATAAACGTTATTACCTTGCCGATCAGGAAATGCCCTGATATTCACACATGGTCTCTATTTTTGTCACCAATGTGATTTTGTCTATACTCCTCAAATTCTATTGGAATAATATGATGGAATTTGCTCTCACCAATCCTATATCATACCATTAAGTGAAGCTGTCTTGAGTAACCCCAAATTACTGCAACAGCTGGTCGTCATATCAACCCTCCATAATAACTGCTATTTTTCACTCATTCATTTCTCAGGTGTCTGAGGGTCCAAGTCGTCTCTTTCGGCCATAACCATGGGTTCAATTGGTAACGCCAACGAGGTAAGTACGGGTATAAGACTTAAAAGGGTGCCTTCGGAATGCAATTTGATAAACTTCTTACCGTTTTCAAGAGTTGCCAGTTTTCTTACGCAAATGTCACTTTTGACATCTCCTTACGATACAAGGGCCTCGACTGCAAGTCTTATATTGCCATGATTTTGACAATGTGTACAAGGTTTAATACCGCGGTCATATAGTCAAAAGCTTTAATGTCCTCGTGGCGGTACCGATAAATCAATTCTCCTATGACTAATTAAGCCATTCCTCTAAAGTGTAATGACATGGGGCGTCATATCCCTAACGTGGACCATTCCGCATGTCTATAAAGGGGGGGGTCAGGTTTTAGAGATTTTATTATTATTTTTCAGGGCAGACACTTTTTGTCCACTCATGTACTTAGCACTTTATATTCCATGTCAAATACAGACCTACCAAGATCTAACCCTCTGATAAGTTGAGCCGTCTGTAATATTCATTAAACAAAGAAAAAAAGGTTCAAATAATCCTAGACAATAGCTGGACATGTAAGGAAGTTATTTAATGTAAAAATTGTTGGGAAATGCACAAAAATAATACTGTTTATTTATCTTGGATTTATATGTGTACCGTCCAGGGTCGAGATAAAGTGGGAGGCTGCCACGCCCTTAAGGGTTTATCTTTATTGTGTTCTACGTAGTAGTTTTCTCGCTTTTTCCTTGTGTTCGTATATGTAGCTATGGATCCTGTACGTAGAAATCACCCCAGGTATCCCGTATTCCATATTCTCACAAACCAAACACATTTGCAGATGAACTCAGTTAAAAAACTGTTTTTTGCAAATTTATAAGCTTTAGAGATAAAGAGCCACGAAGTGGACGCAAAGTTTCGTAGGGTGGTTCTCCCACCCGTTTTAACTTCGTTGCTGCAGTGAGTTTTTAATTTGTGGCAACATGCCAATGGGAGACCTCTGGGACGCTAGGTGGCAGCAGACCAGGTATCGTGCTTGGAAATGTACGCGTGCTCATTTAAACACTGCCACCTCACGGTCCAAAGTCTCCCAGGGGAGTTGAGTTTGTTATCTTTTACATGGTTGGTGGTTCTCTTTCGCCACGGTTTGTATACATTTTTCTTGGGATGGGTTCCTTTCATGTAAATGTGAACCTTGGCTTCACAATACAGACAGCCCCCTTACGGCATAATACTTTATGAAATGTACAGTTTTCAGGGAACCCACAACTTATACTGATGGCATTGTTGATTGAGAATTCCATTCATGCATCCCCTCGCTCCTTCCAAACCCAACACTAGAGAGTCATTCGATACGTGTAGATTCCAGACCGCACTCCGTATCGTCATTACGCTAGAGTGTTGTCGGAATGCATACGATGTGAAATAGCGCCGCCGTGCAACACGAACTCAAAGTTGATGGGCACGTACCAACTATACACACGCAACGGGGCCTGTTCCCTAAACACCTAAAGAGGTTCTCTCGCTCGGAATGCAGCGGCTACTCAAACACCCCTCCAATGGTCCCTTTAAAACAATTATCGCCATGATGACGTCAAAAGCAACAGTTGATGAAGAAATACGACACGCTCAGAACGGATCCGGTTTCCCACACAATTTCGGCGTGTTCCCTAATTCCAATGAAAATCACCGCTTGTTGAGATAATGACAAAAAGGAAGGGGGGGATAACAAGTCAAACCTTATGGTGAAAATCACTTAGTTGTCATAGCAAAGCTCTCTCCAATGGAAGTATTAAGTTTCCTGGTCGAATTGACGCACTGTGTGTTTTATAACTCCCCCGGATGATTAAAATTTCATCATGTTGTTACAAGATCATCTAAGAAACGCAACCGAGTTGCAAATCACATGTTTGTAGCTTCGTTGTCTATAGTCAACGGCACAATAACCTGGTGACAGATGTGTCTTATCCCTGCGATCTGGGCAAACTTTCTTCCGCAATTGAAATGTCTCCATCAGATATTGTCAAGGAATGAAATCCCAGGTAATTTGTTTTGATAGCTCCCCTCTCAGAGATTGAACCAACAAGAGAAGAAAAAAGAATCAGTCTCACATAATGCTTTTTTCCACACGCTAGACACAGCTTCACCAACTTACATTACCCAAGAGAGTAACAAAATGTATAATTTAAGACACATGCCCCCATCTCTTTGCTAACCCCTCCCCCCACCGGACTCTTCAGAGAAAATTATTCTAGTTGTTTTGGGGAAAGTTTGCGTTTAACGTCAAGTACTCCCGCTTGATTCGGCATGCGGTTTGTGATCGATTGTTCTCAGGGCGATGCGTGGGTGTCGAGGACTTCCTTCCTCATGATTGCACCAAAGGATGAAAGAAACTAGACTGGGCTCTACGGGGCATTCATAGCGTAGAAACCAAGGTCTCATTGGGTATTAGGGGTCCATGGACACCCATCCACAGCATCATCAAACGACTGTTGCATCTACTCGTTTTTCTAGAGGTACTGCTATTGTTATTGTATATTTCTGGTTATGAAACCAAAGACCCCAAAGTAAACTTAATCAGCAAGCCTGAGGAAACCTGTAAACAAGCGTGCACGCTATGTGAACCAGAAAATCCTAGGTTAACCCACTATTCCACGATATTAGTGTTCTGGTTCTGGGTTCTTTTACATGCACTCCAATCTTTAAAGATTGAAGTTCGAGTGCGCACAGAGCAATTATGGTATATAGTATCTTGCTCAAGGACACAAGTGCCACGGCCGGGACTTGAACCCACACTCTTTACTGACCAGAAACACCAGAGCTCGAGACTGTAACCGCTGTGCCACGGTGCTGTAACCGCTCGGCCACGACACTCCACAATTTTTGTTTAAGCATTTTGTTTCCCAATTTCGATGGTCTCAGACACTGTCATTAGTTTCAAACAGGCTTGGATGTCTCATTGTTGCTTAAGGACTGTAACTGCTCAAGTCCAACTTGAAGTGCAGCGCTTTGAACGACACAGTACTCTTTAAAATACAGACTAAACTTATAAACATGTTTAAACCTCAGTTTTTTACTCACATTTTCCAAGGTTTGGGAGAATTAGAACTTGTTTGTCATGCAACATTCGTTTTCAAGTCTTCATCAGTAAAACAAAAAATCATTATTGCCACAATTTCCCCCACACATCGACTGTGAAGGGCTCACAGCGGTCGAATCTGAATGTCAAATTAGCCCCGGCCGGCTCGCCGGGACGTAGACCCGATGACTTTACCCCTGCCGCTGGGACAAAATCCCCAGATCCAGGGCATCCCAGGAGTAATCCCCTTGCCGGTTGTGCCAGCCAGCGCGTGTTTAGCAGCCATAGCCATGAAATTTATTCCGCCTAGTTAGTATAGTAATCGATATGGTTTTCCAGTCCCAGCTCGTGTATATCTACTCTAAAAATTTGCCCGGAGCAACCCGCAGCCTTTGAATTTGAACTGGCTTAGAGAAAATACCAGTAGAACTATTGTCAGTTTACAGTTCCACTAGAGTGCGCCTTGAAACACGTTGGGGGATCATAGCAACAGGAACCATGTGGAAAAACAATTCCGAAAACTAAAACTTCAAACACAATTTAGGAAGCCATGTTGCTAAAAGAGGACAACATTCCCCTTGATGTGCTAGACATCCATCATGATAGGCCATCTGCATTTGTCTAGTTCCCCGTGCGCTATGACTCTGTTGAATACTGATGTCCATTTATTAAAGATGGGGCCATGAGATTTCCTCTCCTGACCTCGCTTTGATCACATTGATTAAGATAGTAGAAATATTAGATGGCTGCGATACAAATAGGACTCAAAATACTTGATCCACTTTCTCTTTAACTGTATGTACCTTTTTGAAAGCTCATTTAAATTATATGTTGGTATCGGTGTGTTTGAATGCTTTCTGCCAGCTGCAGGTCTACAAATCACAGCAGTAATTCGTTTAATTTTGTCACCTCTGGCCCAGCTGGTAGTTTTGCCTTCATATTTTTATTTTGCATAACAATATTTCGATGACTGACTGAATAATAATGAGATGCTTAGACTTTATTTTTTAAGAAAGGATGACAAAATATCGACAAGAGCAACTCGTTAAAGGGGCACGTCTAAACATGCAGATTTTATTGAATTGAATCTCGTAGTAAATGTTTTGCCTTAAATTCAATGCTAAACTTTATCTGATAGACACTTCCCTCCACTAAAATTCTCAAATTGAAATCTGATAACATTTATATATTGAGCAATGTCCAATTGGCCTCCACGGCCCCTTTAAACAACATCTACCGGGTGTAAATGCGGGTATCGATTTTGCCGGAAACTAAGGCAAGTATAGTGGTCCAAAATGTCACAAAATGCCGTATTCTACATATTCAAGAAAATTGTGTGTACATTTTTGGTCTTGCCCTTTGTTGACACTGAGCAGTTTTCTGTATTTACTCTGGTTTCGAATCGGAATTCACCATAACTGAAATACCTTTTAACTAAAGGTATCGCAGGGTACATGTGAAATGGTTTGCGTTGATTATTGTGTGATGGAAGTCGGAAAGTAGCTGATAGATTTTCCTAATTGTGCTCCAATGTTTGGCTGCGGAAACAAATTTCTATGTAACAAAACATACTATTTTAGGGCCCTTTACTCTATACATATCTTTCACCTTTCTTTTCGTGACATTTTCAGCATGAAAGTAAGTGCAGTTGAAATTCAATTAAAAGCATATAAACTCCGGATTGCCATTATTTAGATCAGTGCAATGGGCAATTATTAGTGGAGACTTTTCCCCTTCAACTGCAGCAGACGGGGCACACAGAGTTTGTAAATCAAATAAAGGAAATCGCTATCGGGCATTTCGGATTTCCTGGATAAGCAGAAGGCTATGGGAAACGAAGTTTTATAGTGGTGCATTTTAATTTAGACGAGGAGATTATTGTGTTAGAACAAATTTGACAAAGTTGAAAGACGTCGAGCAAACGATGTTCGACGAATATATTTTTTTCTTATTCTTCTTCTCTTCTTTTACGGTACACTATTGCTATCCGTTTTAGTCACCCGTCGGGGGATTGCGTCAAGTTTCAAGAATGCACCCCGTGGACGCCAATCAAACGAAAATGTTGCTGATCGCATTGCGGGAAGTTTAGGGATCAAATCTGAACCAATCCGGAATGAAAATCCAGACGGATAAGACTCTGCATTGATCGTGACACCAAGGTCTTTATTACGGCGCTGGCCCGGGGCACGCAATGCCCGCCGGCAGTGATGGGACACCGTAGAATCTCACCCAAACTCCCCAAGGCTCTGATAATGACCGTGTTAATTGGTACGCAGCGCGGTGCAACTGAATCTTCAACGTGAGTTTTAAATGAATGGCCTCGGAATTTAGTTAAGCTGAGAAAATATTGGGTTTCCAGTCGGGTAAAAAATGGTTGAGAATCGGGTTGCGGAACTTGCTGGGAGGCCATTCAATGTGATATATGTCAAGTGCTGCCATCTAAAATGGAGATACCACTAGTGAAGATAGCAATTACTTGCATATTAAGCAGTGGGTAGTTTAGGCAGTAAATCATTTTCCTTTTTCAGCCGTCAAAACTTCCCGACTAGACATTTTTCATGCCCCACCAGTATTTTGTCCCATGTGAGTAAGTGCAACCCTGAAGGCTAATTTATATGCAACATGGGGCCAGATATTAACTTTGTTTTCCTTTGATAAATGTCTTTGTCATAGTTGCCATTACACAATGGATAATAGCTTCTTGGTGATGAAAAGTTGACAGGAAAGTCCACCACCAGCTTTAAGTCAATTATTATACATAATTTCTTTCTTTGGTGACACATTCTACTACGCCAAAGTATACAAGAATGAAAATACACAAGAAACGTTCAGTTCTAGATGTCGGAGGGACCATGTGGGATTCGAACCGGGTTTTCCACATGGTTTAATGACTGGTCAAAATATCACTTCTAGCCAACATGACCCCTCAAACTGATGCGTTTGTAGGCCTAAACCAGTTTTTTTTTTCATGAACATCAACTTTAACGCAGGTATCATTATTGAATACGAAACTAGTTTTGGCTCAGGAGACTTGAGTCAAAAGAGATTTACGACTTATGAATGCTGTCACCAAATGATAGTTTCCTCCTTAACTTAAAAAATACTTTCTACATAAAAAAAACCCCGAGCAATGTCCATTTTTAGTTCAAGGGTTCCTCTTCTTGACTGAGAACTTGATGCCAAACACCAACAACAAACACCAAACAATAGACTTGTAAGCCACTGATGCGAGAATTATTTGCACGCCCTAAAGCTTCTTTAAATCTTTTCCAAACGAGCTAAGTTCTTTTGCACAGCCAGGGTTGTCTTTTTAAGAAGAGGTCTGGTCAAACAAAGTGTGTCTCACATCAAAAGTCAAAGCACACCGACCCCCTTAAAATAGAAAACACATAACTATTTAATTTTCAATTCCAGCAACAACCACAATTAGGAAAAAGCCTCCACAACATCATTAGACAAACAACAAAACAAAACAAAAAACAGGTAACAAGAAAGACAAATATATATCCAAATCAAAATCCACGAGAAACGAACTACTTCTAGCATAGCGAGGTTATTATTGATAAAATGTCGTCTTTTTGATAAACAAAGCGCGTCTGACCCCCGTGAGAGGAGCGCAAAACCCATGAGCCTCCCTCTTAGTGCAGCCCTTGATCCAAGTCACTTCATTTCCAGACCTGGGAACCCTGGAACTTCCCGGAATCTACAATCCAGAAATATACTTCGAAGCGAAGTGTATAATTAAAAAGGCGTGCATTTGTGTATGTGCTTGCATCAATAAATGCATTGGGACTCGGTGGCAGCCTGTAGCAGAACAAATTATGGCGAAGACATGTCAAAAGAAAGTTCATGCAGAATTTGCAATCAGAATGCCAATCATGTGTGGCCCATTATAATGGAATGCTTGAGTCCTTACATAATTGGCGATGGAAATTACTGCAAGAAACATTGACTCGGTTTGTTTTCCTCTGTCGACCTAACTCACCTGACGTCATCACCCAAAGTAGATGTAGGCCATTTTGGGAGGGTCGGATTCCACGCGTGTGTCTCTCTGCAGTGTGCATTTTTCGCGACGCGTACGGGGTGAGACGCGCAACATGCATTATCTTTTACATGAAATGATTACCCCCCCCCCCATAAAAAAAATTAAGGAAATGAAAAAAAAATAGAAAAGGTAGACCCTAGGCAGACAGTAGCCGCGTGTGACGTCAGTGCAAGGAGTCTTTGCGTTTAGCGTAAACGTGATTAAAGATTCACACATTGTTGGCAACGTACAGCCTGGGTAATTTGATGCCTTGAAGCTGTTGATAATGGTCTGCTACACTTTTGTTGAGTCAAGATGAGGTACATCATCGATGTTGGCGAAACGGCTACTACTCCTCTTGTGCTTTTTTTAATGGGTAGAATGTGCAGCAATGGTTTTTGCTACTACACGATACTTACTCCCTTTGCATCAAGATATGTATAGCATTTTGGGGGGTTGGTACTTTTGTTATTACCCATGCTATAATCCTTGAAATTATACGTTATTGTATTAACTAATGGTGGATTCAATCTCACGGTTTTCATTATGGAAGAACAATTATTGAAAGTGGGGGAAACTGGTCTTCTGCAATCAATATTATATTCAGTGTATATCTAAAACTTCTGCCTTATTGAAAAATTATCCAATTATGCAGACAATGTTTTATTTCATTTACATTTACAAGTTCTGGGTTTGAATATTGCAAAAGGGTTATAAATCACCAATGATGGAACAATATCTCACCAAACCTTTGAGTTGATCCACAGGAAGTCAAGGCACTCCAGGCAATGAATGCTTCCTCATCTAAACAGAGGAGAGTTAGACCTTTTCTTCAGAGTCTGTTTCACCTTCGCGTGACAGGTTGACATTTCTACTTCAGGCTAAGCCAGTCAAACCATAGACGACCTACCCTTTCGTCAAATAAGTGATTGTTAATTTCATGATGCAAACCAATTGGTTACCAATCAACAGTAATGTCGCCCCTTCACGTCCGCGAACTTTCCATGGAAATGACACACACACACAATATTGACCAGTTGGTGAGCGGTACACTTGCCATTCAATTCACTTCGTCGTGAACATTATTTGTAGGTATACTAAGAAATCAATGATCTGCTCATTAATGTATAGTTGAGTTATCAGACCTCAACTGCAAGTCCGTTTGTGTTGAGTCAGACTACTGAGTCGTCTGAGTCGTTTATGAGTCACAGTGAGTTTCGATGGCAGAGCTTCTACTTCGAGACCGAAGTCTGATTACGGGAGGGGATAGGTCTGCGTCGGAGGCTGTGCGCCACAAAATATGCAAAAATTCAACCTTGGTGAATTGTTCTTCTGATTTAATTGTTGCCACTAAGGACAATTTTTTTGTTTACAAACAGTGATCGCTATTTTGTATGGGTGAAAACCGAAATACGTGTAACTGTGTTGGCACAAAATCTACCTTTTTTAATAAATTATGTCAACCCCTTTTTAAATGATTTTCTTTTTTACTTTTTTTGGCGAGAAGAAATAATTTATTGATTTACCAGCGATGTGGGTTAATTGCTAGCATAATGGTGTCATATAATAATAATTGAATTGTTTTTTGCAGTGAAGGCAGCCTGTATTTTGCAAAACTCGCGGATGGACGTCGCAAAAAAACAATTATCGTGTAATTGGAAATTTTCGTTTTGCTCCCACAGCGCATGCGTGCATTCCAAATGCGCACGCGTGCATGAGAGGTAGGAATCTTGTCTGGTGATGCTCTACTGGCGTTCGTACAGTGGAAAGTGCAAGTCTCGAGCATATCCGAACGTTGAGTAACTTGGGTTCACACTAGGGCTAGGGCACGGCTGAGCCCCCCATAGATAGATGAGATGGTCCCAAGGTTCGGAAATGTATGTTACCAGGGGTCAGTTTCCCAGAGTACCAATTATTTCCAAACTTAAATTAAGGTAAATCTTTGTGAGTTGTGAAACTACAGTGAACCCACAGCACACCATTATGAATAATTATTCATTCCCTTTACCACGCCATTCGTCACATGTGATTATCCAATGGAACCCCAATTTTTGTACGACTGGGTACCTACCCCACAACTGTTTAGAGAGTTCAAAAGAAAATAACAATGTAAGTAACACACACAATATGTCGTGTTAAGCGTTACTGAAGTGTGGACCTGAGAACAAAAGAAGTCCACACGGTATGGGGACTTGAAACACTATGTGGACTTACACACGTCCACACGTTTGTTTTGTTTTTTGTTATTTTTTTACAGAGTTGAAAATTGTGGTTTTTCTTAAGTGTGCAGAACAAAGGAATGTCCACAAAGTGTATGCAACACGGAGCTGTGTGTGTCCTTGTAACGTTACCCACACAACCTTTGACAATGTGGTAGATATCGATGGATTCCCATTGTTGTCTCCACATTGCCCACTTTGTCAGATGGGCAGCAAAGCTCTAGTTTTTTCAATCTACCGAAGTGCGTCTTTAACCAATGTGCTACTGCCGTTCTAATTTATTACTGACTCAGACAGTGTTTCCCCTCTCAATCCATCTCACCATGTTTGTCTCTCCTTTCCCGTCCCCAGGGGGCTCCGGGTTTACCCACAGACATCCTGAAGACGAGCCCGTACCTGACGATTGTGATCTTGGTGGCGGGCGTTGCGGGTGGCCTGGCGTTGGTCATCGGGGTCATATTCTTCTGCAAGTACTGCGTCAAGAGGAGGCGGTTACCGGCAAGGTGAGAGCAAACGTTGAGGGCGTATCATGTACATGTAGCTGCAACTACGATCTCCCAGAGTTTTTCGGGAGAGAGTTGTATTAAGATACCAACAAGTTTAACTCTTCACTCCTTGCTATTGTAAGAGTTGAGGGCAATGAAGATGAGCAAGAAGTAGCGTGGCTGGGGTGCACCCCACTAAATAAGGAGAACACAGAGCGTCGGCCTCATTAATATTTTGTAAGCCCTCAAAATGTTCTATATTAGACAGATTTGAGAGTCAAATAAAAGGGCAAAAACAATTATTTGGCAATGAATTCAGAAAGCTTACATTTTCACTGACTTTTTGTTCATGTTTTGTATTTTTCGCATTTTTTAAAGTTTGTGTGGAGCCGAAGGATAGGCATTGTTGTGTGTGAGGATGTCTTGTCCTTTGCTGCCGTGAGGTAATCTCAGCTTTCCTTACCCCCGGGGTAGTCCGATAATTTCAAAGAGCGCTTCCTGTCCCTTTGCCTGAGCCGGTTAGCCTCGTTGAAGATCTCAGTCCGAAACCGCTGCTGTAGCAATCAGGCGAAGCAAGGGAGACAACAAAACAAAACCCTGGGGGCGAATTAAACTCTTCGTTTGAAGGTCCCGAGAGTCGAAACTCTCCACGGGTTTCCTAAGAGCGAGGGGGGAACTCTATATCCCAACATCATGGTTACGGTTGCCATGGTTATGTGATAGTGAAGACGCATCCGACGGCTTAGGGATAAGTAGGATGGGTATTCAACTCCGATGAGTAGCGGCGGCTCAGCGTGTCACAACCTTGTAGGATTCCCTTTCGGATTAGGCATCAAAAAGCTAGAATTTCTGATTCGCTCTGGACAGTTTTGTAGACGTCCATTTTAAATTATTGAAAATCATCCCTCTTTTTTGAGTTTGTGGATCACACAATTTATTTATATATACAAACTGAAAGAAACAGTTCTTGTAAGAAAACAGGATATCAACGGCAAACGAACCGTAAATCATGCCAGATTGAGTCGCCGAGAAAGACTCTCGATTTCCCCCATTGAAGATCGAACCCCAACTACGAGTCACAGCCTATTCATCGAAGGTAAACTGCCATCGACTAAACACCTGCGAATCCACCTGCTCGGGGTGTAAACAAGCACGGGGGCATAGACACTGTCCTCTCGGGGGGTTACCTGCATCTTGATCACGGTGGAAGGGAATCATTCCTTGCGGGTGGGAAATTAAGTGAGAGGGAAAAAAATATCCATCTGACGTACGACACTTTGGTATCAAACTCACGGCCTAAACTGTTAAGCGGTCGCGCACGTTTTCACATCTCTCTCTTTGAACTACAAAATGCCAAAGGTGTCACAAAATTGACCCATATTTCCTGCTCAACGCGGATGCGTTGAGAGCTTATATTGTATTCCTGAGCCGACTCTTTCTTGAATAATTGCAAACGGACACTGTAAATGATCACTCACGAGAGCTGCGACTGTATCTGAAAAATGCGCAATCAGTCAGCGTACAGTTGTTTGTTTCATAACGTGTGTCGCAGTGTCATTCCGGAACGGGGAACTCCTAAGTTCGGATCCAGGTGTCATGGCCAAAGCATACGCCAAAGCATACGCATAAAGCATAATGATACATCGGGCGGATTATCCACAAAAGTCCGTGTTAATACAGGTTTTTGTCCATAGTTCTAAAGGGTATAGCACAACACTGCTCCGGATTTCACAGTGTATCCGTTCCCTCATGCCTGAATCGTCATGGATTTTAAGGCTTAACGAACACTGAGCCATCACCCATTTAGTGTGGACCTGCCCATAAAATTGTTTATTTTCACTTGCGAATTCCCACTACTTAAGTTGTCCAATTCAAAACTATACAAAATTAATTCCTACAGGTACATTTTGAATTTATACCTGCTCTTTAAAAAATGACGCACATTATACCAAAAGTATAAAATATATTTAACAGCAACAGTGATTAACTTGACAAAGCATGCCGTGCATTTTTCACGTTAAGAAGCTTTTTGTTTTATAACAACAGACACCAGGGCATGGCACGCCGCGTGATTTAAAACATACATTGCAAAGTACACGTGTGAATCGCAACAATTCTCCAGACACTTAGGGGGTATTGTTCCTTTCGATGCTGAAAAGTAATTACAATGAAAATGCGGAGATGTATCAAAAGTCTCGCTGTTTGATTCATGAACCGCACGGCCGCCTCCGCTCTCCGAATTAAGAGCGGTTACTTGTAACGAGATGAAACGTGATTTCTAACGAGATCATACGTGATTTGAGTGAAGATGCGGTTGCTGCGGAAGATGGAGCTGTTACTATGGGAATTAAAGTCAAATAAACCAAATATTTTAGGAGACGGCCCCTGGAAATGAGTTTATTATGTAGGTCAAATGATCTTGCTATTAACGGATTTTGGGGCAAGCTTTTCGACGCAGGCAATTTGTCAGTGAGATTTCAGAAGCGGAGGCCGTGGTTACAGAGTATAGTCACCGTTGGTGTTATGAACTAAGTTTTTTTTTTCGCGAATCGTTCATCAGAACCTACTGTCCGTATTCCTCATTGAATAAAAGATGACACTGCCAGAAACTCGGATCTCGGAGAGGTTCGTCCACCTGACATGCAGTTATTTTAAAAAGTTATTTTTAAAATGATACACGTTTGAGGATCACATGCCGTGTAAAAGTTTGTTATGAACCAGCTGAAAGTATTTATGTTTTTTGTATAGGAAGACCATTATAGCACACTGGTCGAAACGTCGAGTAGTTTCACTACCGGTTCTTTCCAGAGCTACCACAACTCGTATAGAGATGGTTCATGTAGTCATATATGATGATACCACAAACCTATATGAGAAATTTATGCATTTAAAAACACCTTACCGAAAATAAATGTTTAACCTTGAAAGACCGTCCAAGGATTGCTTTAATACAGTTCAAATTCAATACAAGGAAAGCGGGCGTAAAGGTTGAAGTTAAACTCGTTTGGTTTGACATTTTTTAGTTGTAGCATCAGCAGTGTTTGCGAACCTGCGAATTTGCTGCGAGGATCGAGGTGTATAACTTTACACCGAGGCGCTTGAAATTAGACGCAACGGCAAGCGGGTCCCCCGGTGCCAATATAAGCTTTGCAGACACAAATTGGTCCATTGCTCTTTCAAAAAAATGCTGATGTGTAATTATCAATCCTCGGTTGGTGTATTTTGCTGATTAATATTACAAAATGGCCACCTAGGTTCTTGTTAATAAATTAGACACTGGTGTAAATATGATCTCATAATTCCATTCTGTGCTTTTAAGTTAGAAATGTACATGTTGTTGTGAGCAAGTCTCGTTTTAATTAATTATACCAACATTTTGCAACTTTTCATGTTTGGAGTGCCACAACTTATTGTACAGAGAGTACATTCCAAGCGTCTTTCACTGTCAGGCTTGCCATTATTTGTTCGACCATAATAAGATGTCGATTTATTTGTCCGTATTTCTGACAGAGATCCAGCCTTCTTCACTCCATTACCGGTGGATTTAGATTTAGACAACAGATCACGCTTAGTACGACTCGAATCGAGGTCAGACGATATACGTTTACCATTGGACGAAGAGGACGGTTCACCAGAAAGGTTAGTCTCTTATCGAGGTGAACATTTGATACAAAAAGCCTGCAAATATACTGAAAGGCTCCCAATATTCAATATTCTTCTTCTTAACTGCTATTTAAAGGTGTTTCCAGATATGACTCAATTTTACACCTTTATTCGACACGTTTAAAAGTAGGTTTGGAATAGGCGCAGTGTGTCTGTAATTTTCACTATCAGTCTGTCAAAAAAGTACTTTCCCCACCGTCATTCTCATGTTCTCAACCCGGTTTGAGTCCCAACTTCGATCGAAGCCTGAAATTGTGATTTTTTTTTCTTCACCCCATTATTGCTTTCTCACCCTGTTTCCGCCCCTTCGCCCCAAACTCTTAAATTAAGAGTTACTTCGTCATCTTCTCTGCACACATATTCCATACGACAAGACACTGTCAAGGACACAATGATTTCATAACCAGTATAATGATACAAGTAAACCATCATACAAACACACTTAACCAACTGCCATTGAGATGGCAAAAAAACACAGTGTGGACGTCGCATCCAACTGCAGTTTCTTTCATTACCTTTTATACCCATTACCTTTACAAAAAGAGGTAGTATGAAAACAACTCAAAGCACGATTTACAATTCAACTTTTCAATTCCTGACGACAATTCACTTTCTATACCCCCTTCCCCCTCCCAGCAGAAAATAGAATAAACCCTCTGGACGACTATACAACTCTGAGTTCTAAATTGCCAGAGCGAATCCTCAACTTTCCAAAAAGTGCACGTTCTTGGTCGGTGGAAATGCTTGGAAATCATAGTTATTTTGATCAAGTGATTGAGGTTTCAACATCGTACATAATAGCAGACAAAAGAACATACACAGGACTGACAAATAAGCAATTAGAGAATGGTCACGTTTTTAAATGTATTGTTATACTTTGACATTTAATAATCAAGTCTTGTTAGGCCTACTAGTCTTAAGCTATATAGCTTGGTTTCTTCCGGAAGACCTTGCAGTGTCCTTTAATATAGTTAGTTTTTTTAATATGTGTGGGTACCAGGCTGACTACGTAAGCCTTCAGTTAAACTCGACATTTGTTTTTAATTAAGTGAATCAGCAAAAAAGTGTGTCTTTCTGTTATAAAAAAAATTACGAAACGAAAGTAAAGTCTACAGAGTTGAAGATTTACGAATTAAAAATGCAGCTTTTTTTCGACACGTTAATTGTGAAATTTCCGTTATTGTAAATAGTGACTCTTGAATCAGAGATAAGTAACAATAGACTTTATAAATGGAAAGCAATAACCTTATGCACATGTTGTCATTTGAGGGCGCCCTCGGCTAGGGGTTGATGGTAGCCTGAACATCTGACGTCACACTTCAAGGCCCGTGAATAACGCTGTCTTGCGCGCCGGGCAGGATCCTGCCAGATACAAACGTACACACATCCCATAGTGAATAAAACAACTATACTGCTCAGTGACCTTCTGCACGCGCAGCAGACGATTGAAAGACCGAGCTAACAAACAACTTCCCCTCGGACCAATCATAACAGTACACAGATATGGAATTCAAAGCATACGTCAGTGCATGTTTATCCAATGAAATTATTGGGCCTGAAAGACTAGTACCTGTCTTTATCCTTGCGGATAAAAGACAGGGGACCAGTCTAAAAAGAAGGTTCCTCATAATATGCCCGTCCTGCGCGCCGCGCACATGTGCGTTATTCATTGTTTCGTCGTCGTTTTACATTTAAGATGGCGGCTGGATGACGTCAATACTTAGGGTCTATAGGAAATACACCTCTGTGGAGGACAACAAGCAATCACATAATGCATCAATAATTATTGTATGCTGGCTGCGGTCTCAAACGTCTGTGTTAAAAGGACACATTAAGGACCCATGATGTTAAAAGTCTTCTTAAAATTAACCCTATAGATTTATCTTTATTCAGGTTTACCTGAATCTTGTAACTGTTTGACCACCACGAATAAGACGTGGGGTACTTAAATGTGGATTGGTAGAGCTGGTAAAATAGTCGCAGACAGTGTTCACGCTTTGTGTAATTACCATATACAATAAACTAACAAACCTGTGAACACTTGGGCTTAATCTGTTGTATGAGTCAAGGGCAAATAGTGAACAACAAGGCATAATTAAAACATAGAGCAAGGACAGAGAAGTATGTAAACACAATGTCCTCAATTTTGTAACAAAGACAGCTGTTTTGTAGGTTTTCAGGCACAGTTTTCTCGATTATGACTTCATTTCAGAGGAAAACATTCCACAGAAAAGGTGGTTCTAGTATAACTTCGTAATCAGTGAGCTTTCGGACTGAAATTAAACAATGATGTTTTTTAGCATTCAATCCTGTAAACCTTAAAAGAACACAGCCAACATTGGCAAAGGCCAATGTTTGCACTTCAATTGATATAGTACATGAAACAAACATGTGAAAGTTTAAGCTCAATCGGGCACCGGAGTCACGAGAAAAACAGTGAAAAATAAAAGTTCACTGT
>CM021538.1:12710914-12725641 GCA_010994315.2 Pisaster ochraceus | reverse complement strand
CATTCTCTGTGGGGTTGGATTTCGGAAGGCGAGCGAGGGGAACACCGTTGCAATTGGATGTTTAGTATTCACTATTCAACGCTGTGAGAATATACACTTCACGTGTAGGCTATTGTAAATCAGTAGAAAAGGTTCCTTAATGTTGTATCGGTGGCGGAACCAGGTGTTAGGGGCCTGTTTTGCGACCCCCCCCCCTCCCCCTCCAACCTAAAAATAAACTCTCTCAATTTCAACCAAGCTATTTATTTAACTATTTTTTTAACACCTTGTATTTCTTCAAGGTAGCAGGTAACGTTTTTATTACTGTTTTTTGTGCATGCTCATAATTATTGTTTGTTTGTTTGTTTGTTTGTTTGTTCATTTTGGGGGGTTTATACAAAAACAACCACATCGTCACCGTGGATAAGGTACACTTTAAAACTATGCTGTTGATTCATTGGTGCTAACATCCAATGGTTCTGGTCTTCATTATGTTTAACGATAACCAAAGAGCATCAACACTCTGAAGAGTCGTAAATATTTCACTCAAAAATGGCTAATTTGTCGGTGGCTAATTTTGTAGCTTGACGCACTGCACAGGTCTGAGAAGTCTTGCCGACTCTATTTATGGACTGATTAAGCCACTTGTAGAGGACTACTTCCTCTCTCAGACCCGGAATCAGAGAGGATGGTCCCGAGTAATATACCTTCTCAAAATAGCCAACGATAACATCCACTTTTATTGTTTTTATTGACTGCGCCACTGATAACTTTATCGACTTGTCAAATAATAAGTGAAAGTCAATTGCATACTCCTGGAATTACAACGGGTGATGATGAAGAAACACAACCGAACCCCCGCATCATGGACTACGGAACCCGGGTAATAAAACGCTGAGCATGTCGGGTCATCTCCAACAGATCCCTCCGGCATATCCATCATCGGTTCGAGCGGATCGTGACGTCATTAGAGTAGTCGTCGATCTATAGTTTCCACCAATTTTCTTCTTGGATTACGGGGCGACTGTGCCTCTGAGTGTTTATGCTCCGAGCGAGCGCAGTGATGATGAGCAGACGAGCGCGCCCGTGAAGGAGATCTTTCCCGCCATTTACTGCAAAAGCTATCGCATCGCCGGGTTTCTTTTATAAATACTTTGTACCGTGCAGTTGGAGATATTGTTACGCCAGATCAGATAGGTGTGTGGCGGTGTGCTTTGGGTTGGTAATTCAACACAGAGATGTCAATTGTTGCAGTCAGTTTTTTGCTGATTGTGCGGTGCTAGGTGAAAACCATTGATGCACCATGGTGAGCGTGCCAGAAAATAGCCAACCAGTGCTAGTGGGCACGAAGTGTACACACAGAGAGACACCCAGTCTTTGGTTTCTAACCAAAGGCCTGTATAAAGGTTACGCTCTCCGGCATGCACACCGTCGTTTGCTGGCATTTGGATTTCTTTTACAATTAAAAACGGTTTCAGTAACTGCCCTTTAAGACACGTAGTTAAATTACACCATAAAGATGCATGGAGCACTTTAGGAGACGGTTAAAATAGACATTTTTCTGACCTTTACTGTAATTGATCGTTCTCTGTAAAAAGTTACCCAGCACCTGCCTCATGCACTGGATTGCCTCTGTTTGTGTGCTCAAATGCGCGTGTGTATGAGGTGTTGGGTGTTTGTTTATTTGATACTTTGTTGGTTTTGTGGGATTTTGTGGGATTATTGTTTTATTGGAGGGGTTGCTTTTGTAGACCTTTTTTTTAATGAGCGTATGTACCTGTTGACAACAAGGACTTTATGAAAGAAGGTGGGGGTGACGCTCAAGCTCGGTTCGATTTCGTGTCCCTAATCAATGGGCGTCTCTAAACCAAAAAAATGGGAGAACACAGGCTTGATAAACTTGAACATGTCTACCTGTTGACACCGAGGACTTTAACAAAAGGGATCCAGTGATTTGACAGACCGAGGTAGTATTTTGTTTGCGTGTATGTTTGTTTTCAAATAGAGTAATGTTTAAATTAACTAATTACCTATTTTCAAAACTTTTTGAAAAGATCACATTATTTTGAAAATTGACCCAAGCTTAACTTTCAAAAAGCAGCTTGTAAAATGTTTGGAATGAGGTCACACACTTCATACCAGTGTGTCAATCCATGGGGTTGTTACAAACCGTCGAGGTTGATTTGTAACGGTCTACGAATGATACGCGGTAAAGATTCCACAACCTTCTTCCAAAGGCTGTAGATAAAATTGCACGGTGTTACAAAAAGCCCTCTTCGAGCGAATTGTCCACTCCAGTCAACCATAAACTTTGGAGTTATTTACGCGGGAAACATTTTGCATGCTTTTTACACGCCGTGAGCGCGGCTTCAGCTGAGTTCAAATGAACCGTGTCTTGATGTAAACGAATACCGTATCACCCATGCGGTGAGCATCATGCATGAAAATGTCCAACATAGTGCATTGGAGTTATGAGTGCAACAAACTTTCTCATCCGGTTGCATCATTCTCAACATGTACTCTATACTTTGCAATCAAGCTTAGATGTACATCGCAATCAAACGTGGATGTATTGAGAAATCTAGGTCAAAATGTTGTCATTTGCTTGGGGGCTTCAAAATTGGTTTCTTCATGTACTCTGTCTTCCCTGGAAACGGCGGTGAAATCATAAACGAAATCGGCGGAAATTTGATAATGTGCGATTCGGCACGTTCCATTTCTGCCCGTCAGGTTTTGGAAATGCACGTATCCATAGCAACGTGTCTATCCAAGTTTGCTCAAAGGCCTGCATATTAAAACAACATACACGTCTAAAGAGATATTTTGTCCCTGGTGGTGTTTTTCTTTCATTCTTTCTCTCTTTCTCAGTTTTGCTACGCTTTAAATCGAGCAGTAACTCAGGCAAACACACTTTGCTGTATTTTGAAATATTTTCTTACATACTTTACAATCACGGAGGCGAGGACCTTGTTTACACACGGAGACGTTTCTTGAAAGCAACCATAGTGACCTGTCGTCTTAGAAAGCAGCAGTCATTTCATCCTATTTTTCAATCCCTAGACGTTTTTAAAACCTGTAAAGGGAATCTTGGAGCACTTTGGACCGTCTCATGCCATTAATGTTTTGTTATCATGCTTCCATTTTGAGAGCATTGTTTGCTATTATTTTCTGCTTAACCATCAGAAAATCCCAAATTGCAAATCTATGAAATTTACTTCAATGTATCTCTTCCTAAAGTATTCTTTTATTAAACAATCCTTGAGTTGTTGTTTTCCTCGATTCTCTATATTCATGGCCTTATGAAAGAAAGCTCCCTTTTAATTTATCCAACTCATTTGACACGCCAGGAATGCGGACTATCTAATAATTTGCAGCAGCATCCGTTTTAATTAAGGGGGAAATAACACAGATATAATGTCCGTTGCATGAAAAAATATTTGTATAGTTCAAACATCAGTCATAAATCTTAATATGTTGGAATGAAATACGCTATATTCATTTGTGTGTTTCCGGGGGGAGGAAATAATACAATCCCAATTCAACTTCATAGACAGCAAAACAGAGTTTTGTTTACAGACAGAGTACATGATTGCAGCAGTGTCATGAAGGTTTATTGCTGAACCTATTTAGTTTAAACATGTTCGGCAAAAAATGCTTTCATTTGGATGAATGAGTTTGTATTTCGAAAAAGAGCCACTCCGGGACAAACTATTGGTGGCGCCTTGTATTGTGAATCAATCTGATCAAGGGTGCATCACACTAAATAACTTTTCCATAGCAACCAATGATAAATGCTAAATATTCAAAAATACTTACAAAATACTAGCCTCTCAGCCTCTTGAAAACCAATCAAAGTTATTTTTTTGACAACCAAACTTCAGATTTCTTTTTTTTTCTTTTTGGAAGGTCAGGCGTTTTTTGCTAGCTACCCCAGAGAGTAACACCCCAAAATGAATGTGCCTTTTCCCAAACCGAATTGCTGCCGGTTTTCACTGAGCAGCACCCACTTCTCAAGCCAAATAGGACCAAATTTATAAAGTCTGCCAAAAGTTGAAACACAGAACCTTCAGTGTGTCAACTTGTCATAATTACACAAAATATTAATTGCATGCCCCCCCCCCTCAATTATAATTCAATAAAGGTAGTGGGTTTACAAATTATGATAATCAGTTTAGAGCACGAATTGTTGCCTAATTAGTTTATACTGCACCCTGAAATGTACCTGGAATAATGGCTCCGGCTGTTGCTATTGCTGGAGCCCCGAAGCGTCATAACATAATTCGTTGCCGTTGCGGCCATTGGACCGATCAAAGCCGTAGCCAAAGCCGTGTGATTCAGACATGAATTGATAGTCTTTAGCCGGAGATGAATACTGCTCAACAGACAACTGAACAAAAACAGTGTTTTTCTTTTAATGACATCAACGGCTCGAAAATGTATGAGAAACCAGATGGTTTGACAGTGCCCCTTTGTGTATTCAAATTATAATTCCCGTTACACCAAACAGGAGTTGGATTGTTCCGGTCCCCACGTTAATTAGTAGGGGCTGAAGGGAGTTGATTCAAAAGAGGGCGCTATCAGAGGAAATTTCTACACAATTTGCCGTATGGGAGACAGAATCTCCCGCCACACCGGCCCATACGAGAGTCGATTTGGTCAGTTGGTTTGAATGCGGGGAACAATATGGTTGCCCGATTGTCTATATGGTTGCTCGATAAGAATAAAGTTGTACTAGACACAATAGTTTCCAGCTGTCACAAACAATACTGATTACGTATATTTCTTTTGGGAAAAGCATTCCACTGGCGCTGAAAAGCGCCTACTTTCCAAAAGTGATTAAAATCATGTACGTGCTGTTCTGACATTACTCATTCCAACCTTGACTACTAACTAATTTTAAGTTTCACCTAAGACTAATTTTTCTATACATTTAATATGGTATTTCTCTCTCATTTCTTGACAGGCTACTTGGAGACGATGAAGAAAATGTAGACACATGCATAGCGGAATATTTAGCGAATGGCGACGCGCATTCTATGGAACATTTACCCGGTAAGTTTGTCAGTCTACTTATTACACAAAATCGACCTTCAACTGTTAGCTTTATTTCTCCAATGCAAATACGCGTATAAACCGAGGAAGCCACTTAAGTTGTACACTGGCCTTCGTTCCTATTTATCTAAAAATTATCAAATTGTCAAAACAATGAGTTTAACGGCGTATTTGTGTCTGGGTGAAAATCTAAATGAATATTAATGCAGCACTGTGCATTATTCCCTCGCAGGCAAACTGCGCAAGCAGAAACAGTCAACCCACCAGCTAAATACATCAACTATTACTTATTGTTAGATGTTTTATAAGCAATACCTTCTTTATAATAGTTTTATGAGACTATACCAAGCACCCAATTTTTTATTTCTGGCAGACAGTACTCAGCAAGTTTATTCCCCAAGCTAATGGGGCACCCCCAGTTACAGCAATGTGATTTTTATAATTTCTGCCCTTAGAGATTTGACCCAGTTCCATCGGCAGGCATAACAAATGCGGTTTGTGGCGACCTCCAACTGTCGATCTATTGTTCCCTTTTGTAGAAACAAATTGCTCCCTGCAGTTCAACTTGAACAAAGAAAACCTAGTGGGGAAGCACGGCTCCATTGTTTTCAAGTACCCTGCAAGGGTCTATGTCAGCAGCCCGCAGTGACTAGTGGCTTGGAACGTATACACACGTTTAATTTTCCCGCAAATATTAGCTGCGCGGCGAAAGGAATAAATTGTCCACATTAAAATGTGACCTGTCAAGACTAAGACGCCACCGGATTGTTTCAGTCCTGATATTTAAGACAGATTCACACACTGTGTGTTGAGTATGAGTTTTTCGAAACTGGGATTGAGGTAGTAATTTCTACTTTCAAAAAAGGGATTTCTAATGGTATTGAAATCGTAACTTTTGGTACAAAAAGTAGTGTTACTGTTAGTAAAAAAAAAAGAGATTTGTCACACTGAAGCTCACACGTTCTATTCATGTTGATGTGTATATATTTTGTACAAACGGTTTAAGTTACGGCCACAGCACCTGCTGGTATCAATGCTTCGCGGCTTTCCTCTCATTTTGATGATTTATAAGATTTATACAAAGTCATGGTACGGCATGCTTTCATCCGATTGCATTTTTGTCATTTTTACTGCGTCACAGTGACCGTCCATAGCGTTTGTCTTCCAATACGCGGCGCTAAGGCAAAACTGCCCGTGACGCAAACTTAATGATGTGTTGTTTATAGTTTTAGGCCCTCAACGGTGTGACTTTTGCAGCTAACATTTTTCTCATTACATCCTTCTTGGTCTTTCCTCTTGTCAGTCTAAACTAATTTAGCATGAACAAATTTTGGACATACTTTTGTACTAATAAGAAGCAATGTTAGGGATTATTGTTGCATAATGCCTAAAGGAACAAACTGAGGTGAATACGTTTTATTGATAACCTGTTTGTTTGTTCTTTCTTGTTTTCTTTACAAGGTGTCAGTTTCCTAAGTAATAAACAACTTCATATCTTTTCTCTATGATTTCAGATATTCCTGAGGAAGACCCACAGAATATAGCAGGAGAAGTAGAAACGACTGCAGCGGACTTCGAAACAGACCGAGCAGCAGACGCCGAACAATCACCCGTATCCCCAAGGCGGGTTTCCTTCCAAGTCGTGCCCATCAAACAGAAACAGGCCAAGTATGTCCGCAGGTAGGCACGAAAGACCGTGTTGGTCTTGTAGGCTCGGAGGTTACCATACCTCGTTTTGTCGCTGTCACGTTGCTCGTGTTTCAATTAAAGTTTAATTTAGTGTTAGTTCGTAGTGTCTATGTTCTCTGGTAAATGAAACTCCAGTGCAATATGATTGAAACATTAAGATCAAAAGGCACAAGTGTTTGATTCAATAGACGTACCTGAGAAACAACGACCTGAATATGAATTGTCCTTTGTGAAGTACACTGTGATTTTAATTTGTTTGTTTTATTTCCAACAGATTTACTGAGGGAGATTTTCATCACTTGAAGATGTCTCGTATAAAACCATCTGGTGACTCCATGAAGGCCTTCTCTCTGGATTATGACTGTCACCGGAACATGGAGCACCGAAACCATTCCCCCGGGCGCAGTGCCCGGACCAGCCTACCCACGCCTGATGACCTACAATGGCAGAAGCCTCTCGGGGCTGATTTACTCCTACAACCCCGTGGCATGACCGTGAAGGCGCAGGTGCATATCCAACCGACGGATGAAAACAAGGGCGACGACCCGGAAATTAGGTCCCGGGACACCTCCCCAGGCGGGCAGCCGCGTCTTCATGCGCCGACACATCTGCAACTTCGCTCATCACCACGAAAGAGTCGAGAGAAGGTCGGCGAAGCAGACCGAGATAGTGAGTCAAAAGGGTTCGTTCCCATACCGCCAGAGAACGCTGCCGGGTTTGCCGAGCCCATCGGTAGCATTGGCTCCGACGGATCTGGCCATGGGAAGACTAATACCAAAGGACAGCGCCGTGGTCCTGGTTGCGCCCCGAGATTCCATCCTCCACCCCAAATTGAAATCTGTGAGAAGCCTACCCCAGACCAGGAGAGACGAACAGGAGACTATCGAGAATTGTGGCAACTTCGCACAACACTAGAAATGGAAGATACTGGGAGCTTAAGTTCTGAACCTGATACTGTTATCCCGGCTGAAGAGGTGAAATCCGAGGCGTCTGCACCTGAGGGTGACGGTGACAGCCAGTATCTTGAGCCGAGTGACTCTGCCTTGTCGCCTACAGACACGTCAGCGGCAGAGGCCGATGATGGCAAGAACAGGCTCACGGTTGTGCAGCGGTACAAGTTCAACACGCACGGTAAGAATGACAGCTTCGAGCAGATGTTCAGTAGTATCAGTACCGAGGAGTCAGACACCTCTGAGCGGAGCAAAGGAGGTGATAGCTCTGGCAAGGACAGTGCTAGTAAGCTGAAACAAATGCAGGCTGACAGTGGCTACACGTCTATAGAACATAAGAATGAGGTCTCTGAACAGCAGAAGCGATACCTGTTCGCATCTGCTGACAGGGACAGTACAAGTTTGGAAAGTTGTGCTCCGGCACTGTCGAGCGAGAGCAGCCCGATAGGAGAAAGACCAGCATCATCTGGAACAGACAGCGCAGTTCTTACCGAGAGTGGCAAGGAGGAGCCATTACCTAATATACATGGAGTCCGGAGGAGAAGCGACCGGCGGACAGCCTCGACGAAACGACGAGAGTTTATAGCAGAGAAAGGAGAAGCTATATTCGGTAGCTTTAGCTTCCCTGAGGAGGAGAGTGAGGCGGACTCCCAGACCATTACGGGATCGGTGTCTGCGAGTGAAAAGTCTGTAGGTATAGCTTCGGACTCTCAGGGTGATTCCCCGGAACGATTGCGCGGTGCAAATCGAGTCGGTCGAATTTTTCGTATCCAGGGAGAGAATCGGCTACGATTTTATCCCAAGGGCAGAGACTATAGTATTGACGAGAAAACGGATGCCCTGTTTAAGGAGTTCATGCGATCGGACGCCTTGTTTGATGCGCCCTCATCGAGGCGTAGCCGTCCACCACGTGGGCGCAGGCTGCAGTTACACCACAAGCAACACAGTGACTCAGTTGTTGAGCCTACTCGTAAAATGGAAGTGCCGTCAACATCTGATGGTAGAAGCGCTAGTTTCGATCATCGAGGGGAATCGGCTAAGGAAAGACTAACGCATCTGCTGCCCGGAAACAGTTCAGGTCGTAAACTCAGCCCTCAGGACAGTTTAGAAGAGGAATACCTTCGCAAAGAAAGCAACAAGATTTGGGGTCAGGGTCAACCCCCACCACGGAAACGTGACCCTGATGATAAACCGTCCAGAGATCACGAGCCTCCGCCAGGCCGACACGAACACATGGACGAGGCCAGGGGATCTGCGCAGGTTTCGCAGAGACTCGACCTCGAAGATGTGTCCTGCCGACCAAGCGCCTTCCGTTGTGTCAAAAAATCTCCCAAACTGAAAAGATCGCATACCTCCATGGGCCCCGAGGACGAAGGCTTGCTGGATAAGCCACGTGCTCACGACGAACAGGCCCCATTGTCGAAGGGGAAAATTGTATCCCAGACAACGTTGGTCCGACCTACAGCCATCCATCCGAAGGAAAGTCTGCCGAGTAGCCACGGCGGTGCGGGTCACCGTGAGTGTTCGCGCATCGGTGGACACCACTCTTCAAAGGGGGATTTAAGAGATGAAGGGTACCGGCACCGCGAGCCCCACCCTTCCAGTGGCAGCGAACCGCATATACACCGGCGAGGTAGGAGTCCTGGGCGTGACAGAAGCCCTTGGAGATCACCTCAAACACCCACTGCTACCCACTCTCAAGAGGGTGAAAGAGAGTACTCGGATAGGAGGGCTAAATCCCCTCTGAGGATGCATAGTGCTGGTAGTAGCCAAGGCAGTGCTGAGTGGAGTGACGACAGAGGCTTCCTAGGGGTGCCATCCAAAGAGCACCTCGACAGGCCGCACAGTGCCTCTTCGCTTCTGAGACTTCAACGCGAGGCTGCCTCACCTCAATTTGAGAGACATTACAGCGATGAGACGTACGACGCACCACGGCACAATCGTAGCATTGACTACGATAGTAAATACGAGAGTGAACGTGACCACAGAGGCTCCTCAGGTCGCCTCCACCCTCTACGTTATCCACCCGGTAAGCACATTAGACCCACAACTGTTAGAACCAGCTCAGAGACCAATATTTTAGAAACAAGAGACGGACATAAGAGGAACCGAGCTCACGACCTCCGGCGGCAACACTACGGCAGAGCCCACAGCGCCCTCGACGTCTTCGCCGGTAACAAGCTTCCACCGAAGGAACCTATCAAGCCGAGACCCACACCGGAGAGACTATCTGTCAGGTCAATGACCGTAGACTCGCCAAGCAGTCCCAATACGGCACCCAAGGAGAGGAGGCACCCTCTAGATGTTCTGAAAGATGAACGAAAACATCCCCTGGAGGGTCTACGCGAAGACAGAAGGTATCATTTAGACGCCCAGAAGGAAGAACGTAAACATCCGCTGGATTGTCTTAAGGATGATCGAAAACCCTCCAAGGAAGAGAGAAAGCATCCCTTAGAAGGCTACAAGGAGAAATATAAAGACAGCAAAGCGGCTCCTCTACGATGGTGAGGGTGTTACACCGTTGTGTGGCTGAAACTAGGTGTTTAAGACGCAAAAGGTAAATAATAGGTACTTGTTATTGTAAATATATTTAATGAAGCATTACATTGCTGTGCCCTGTGGAAAGAGGGGTAAAAATTATGTATTATGAACAAGTTCAGGATATGAGGGGAGGGGGCGAACAAGGGATGCACATGGAAACTCAAAATTACTGTGCACAAGGGGAATTTTAACTTCTTAACTGTACCAATAAGAGAATTGTTTATTGTAAATTCGGCACCCACGGAACGTTGGTGCTATTTCTAATGCACGTCTCGGCTGATGAACACAATTGTGTATAACTCTCCTTAACGACATTGTGCTTATGTACATACATATTTTTTTATATGCCTTATTTGGAAATAAAGTTGTATTTAAACTTAAGCCTCCTTGAAAAAAGGGTAAATGGACGTACTGTGTGAAAAGTTGAAGAGTATTGTAGATTGCACGCAGTATAAGGTGTCCCTTCCAGAATGATACTTGTTGGGTTGTTATAACTTTAACCTTTATTAGTTTGAAAAAAATGGACTATTAATCTTTGCCATCATCTTCCTTGCCGTTTTTGTAAATATCGCTCAGACGGTCTGGGTATCGAAAGAGGTGGTGTGTTCAATTCTAACTTTGACCATAAAAATCTAAAAACAAAGAACTTACCACAATTTTGTCTAGATTTTCTGGCGAAGCTATTACAAAGGTATAAAACTTCATTATCTTCGGCATCTTTTATCTGCCTAAAAAATAATTCAATCAAACTATCGGTGACATTTTTATTGATACACCCAAAAGTAAACCAGTGTCTGATTTTTGGGGCGAACACCTTGTAGTTCTGCAAGTGGACTTGTAGATATTCATTTGTAAATTCAAATTATGACAACTCGATTTCTAATGATCTTATAGTTATTACATGTACTTTGCACTTGCATCTTGTAATTCACTTTACGGCAGCTTTTTTAAGAATGTAGGTTTACTAGTAAAAATTAAATCAATCTACGTGTGTAATAATAATAATAATAATAATAATAGAAACAATTTTTTACCTTAGAAAAACTTATAGGAAGTTGTCATACGGATATTTTGTATATTGGACAACATTATTTCATTTCACAAACGAAGATTTTCCTGAACAACTACGGAAACTGTCCGATGCCTAATTCAATATACAACGGGCAGTTGGAGTCAATGAAAGTGCCCGGCAATGTAAATTGTACCGTGTAGACGAAACTGACGTCAACACTAGCGTTTTAAAGGGCTAGAAAAGCATCTAACCAAATCTGATCAGAAAGTGACATTCAGCCTTTGTTAATAAGTAACTTCTTTCCAGCTACGGGGGGTGGAGGTTGGATTTTTTCAAAATTTAGAAATGTGATGCCTTCAATTTGAGAAAAAATATTCAAAGTTTCAAACCAACTAAAATAACAACATCGGGTCACACTTTTCATACCAGCGTGGATTTAGTTACACACCAAAACGGCACGTGGTTGTTATGCAACATTGACTTCTGATGTTGGCTGAATTCTAAAAAGCAAGCGAGTAGATACGGTCAAGGAACTTGCCAGTAACATTCACAAAGTGGGGTTTGTTTGGCAGTTATCCTGTCTCTGGTTAGTCTCTTTTATGAACTGAGCTTTTGTCCAGTATACGAGATAACGGTACAACAGGTTACTGTATATTTGGCTTTAAGGTGCAATGGACAACGGTGCAATGTAGCTTGGAATTCCTGTAATAAAACTATCGTCGAAATAAAATTGTTCTATTCTACTATTGTAAATACACAGAAAACAAAGAGGAGTGAGCGAGAAAGAGTGTGAACAAACGAGAGAGTTATTTTATGTACACAATGTGTACCTTACGTGCCGAGACTTTCACAATGTAAAAATACAACTATTTTACTACTATTTCTGATGACATGCCTTGTATATACAGTATGGATCTGTGAAATGCAAAAAAAAACGTAAAGATGCTGCAAATTTGCAAAGATTGTGACTTGATAGAGTTATTGTAGATCTTTCGACAGTTAAAAACGAAACCGAGCAAAGTTTAAAAGACATTTTGTTAAGAAGCTGCTCCGAACTTCTGTTCAATTCGTGACCTTTCATCGTTCTCAGCGTAGTGTATTTAACGTAATTTGGTAAAAAAAAAGAAACAGTTATGTTGTTACCTTTATTAAACAAATCTTCCTTTGTAGATTGTTACTATTGTAGTCAGTTATGACGTCACGGGAATAGGGTACACCAAAATAGAAATACGCATGCACAAGAAAATAGACTGATGTCTCTTAGAAGTGACGGGTTGCTTCATTGAGGATTTCATCATGCTCTCTAGTAACCAGACCAAGATGGCCTTAACTTGTATCAACAAGAAGACTGTGATTGCCATATGGGGATATCACTTGAATGTCTCCATAAAAATGTAAACGCACACTATTGTAATATTAGTTCACTCTAGAAAATAAAAGGTACACTGTCAATGAATTTCAAAGTTAGTTTTCAAGACACCGAACAAAAGCACGTCAAATTTCAACACAAAAGATGGCCTCTTTTTAGTAGTGTTTTAATATTCTGTTCACGGAACGTTGTTGCAATTTTCAGATCGAGTGGTAAATTCTCGTCACTTTGCACAGTACTTCGACTTGTACACGCCTTAGTGAGTTCGTTTCGATGTGAACTGAGTCACGAATTTGTTAATCAAAACGCAGTTACATGGAACTGCATAAGCAGAAAATTTTGCTTCACAATTTTCTGCTTAGCACAACTAAGGCAGGATAGCACTGGAAGATCCCACGTTTGACATTGCATTTTGAATACAGGGAAGAAACTAACATTTGAATGTTTATCTCGCCCCGATGCAATGAAAAAACATTATAAAAAGTTTGTTTCACAGAATCAGGACAAACACAACCTGTCTGATAAAGATGGTTCTCTGCTAACTTAGAACTGAGTAGCTATATGAAACAGTGCACCAGTTATATAAACAGTGTTGTTCATCAATACGTCAAGAAACGACGGTTGTTTGCACAATGTCCACGCAATCCAGTTGATTGATAATGTCTACAGTTTTAACAAGGTTAATGACTAAAACACACAGTCGTTATGGCGTTGGTGCTTCGTTCAAATGACGTTTATAAAACAAATATTGGACGAACAAGGACAGAGCAGGCTAGTTGCTGATATGACAAACAATTATTATTCGGTTCTTGTGAGAACCATTACAACGGGTCCGGTAAAACAACAACAACATAAACAACAACAACAAGAACAACAACTACTACTACTACAACAACAGCAGCAGCAGCAGCAACAACAACAACAACTATAATCCAAGAAATCGCTATTGGATAAGGTTGCAGACATGGTGTTGGCTACCACTAACCCAAAATAACAATATCAATTTGGTTAATTGTATAAATAGTATCATGCCCTCTCAGTGTGTTTTAGGAAAAAGGTCAAATGAAACAGATTAATCACATTCCATGTTCCTAGGTTTTAAAATGCAATATTCATATTAAGTTCTCTATTTTTGTTTTATTTAATTTTATTTTGTATTACGTATCATTAAACCCGGGAAGTATGTTATCACTTTCAAGCGATGTTTGCTATTGTGTTTATGAGAGTCTTCAAAATGTAGCAAAAATGGGAGTTGATCAAGCGAACCGCAAAACTGTATCACCCTGCCGCCATCTTTTGTGATTTTCTGATTGTATGATAAAAGGACCATACTAGTTTGGGTTTAGTCTTTAAGGACTGGGACTGTGAAGGGCTGCAACCAAGGGAGCCTGTTTCAAGTTGTGGTTAAAAGCGCCCAGATTTAAACATATTCACTGAGCGTACAACTTGAAAACAAAGCAGGATAGACTGTGCAAATCTCGCGCGTATTTGAATTTCCGGGACCAAGTTGTTACGTGTGCAACTCTGTTTCTTCAATTACTTTAGTTTAACGACGCATAGTTTATGCAATAGAAGTTTATCATTTTGCTGGGAAAGACAACTTTAGCCTTGAAATATAGGAAAGTAAAATAAATTTAACAATCAACAAAGAAAACCCGAGAACAAAACTTGACCTCCGTAAACAATTAAGACTGTTGCCCTAACTTATGTTCTTGTTCGGGCGTGACTGGCAAATGGGGTCTCTAAGAAATAAACATCCTCGTCCCAAGATTTAAATTTGTTTCGAAGTTAATTTTAAGAAATTATTTGTTAAATATATAGAAATTGAAATTGTATTTGTGACAACTTGCAATTGGTATTTTTATTTTCAGAAATTGTGTATAAAAATATAAATAGAATTTTAAAAGAAGATTTTGTTTCATAGAAAGAATATAGTCTTAGTTCGAACTGTTTCTTCGTTTTCTATACGCGTGAGACATGCACAGTCTAATCGACATGAAGACATACCACGTCTGCAATAACAGTTAACAAGTTTGTCGTAACCGACTAATTGGGAATCCGAAGATGGGCATTGTGAAAGCGTCTGACGTCATTCACAAAGCGCCTCGGTTACATTCAAAGCGTTTGGTATGACC
>CM021538.1:12686881-12697287 GCA_010994315.2 Pisaster ochraceus | reverse complement strand
TGCCCAAAGACCAAATTAAACCACTGCTTATTTTAAATTCCGTCAGTCGAAACAAACACGTTACCAGACGCTCAACTCTCTTCACGTTTGGCGTTGTCACCGAAAAACAACTGTTATGAAGTTACTAAAATCTCAAATCAAGTTTTGCCAAATAGCTGTACCCTTGCCAATAATATTTCATAATCCCTTATGAAACAGTGTGAAAATTGGTCTTAAAACCAGGTGGCGCGAACACACCTTAAAGCTAATTAAGAATAATGCTCTTAATTATAAAGAAGATTATAAGGGGTGCACAATTTGATTGTTTCAACATTAGTAACATCATCTGATGTATACTAAATGACGTTGTCCAGATGGATGACAAATAATAACGAGGTGAGCGACCCCTAAATATTGAATGACTTTAAAAGAGCATCTTTTAAGGAAATTCTCTTGATACCAGACCTCGTACCAGTCCACTCTGTCACGCATCACCTCAAGGTAAGTTCATGTCTCTTTCATTTCAATTTTATACTTAACTTTATCAAATAATATTTTTTTATAACTTGCTAGGGAATTTGCATTGGGGAACGGTTATTGTATTTTATTGAACTTCTTATTAATTTGGTGTAGATTTTTATTTGTGTTAACTCTTTTTTAAGTCATATTGAACGAGGAGGGACCCATCCAGAACAGCGGATCAATGGGGCCTCACATTGATGTGTTTTAGAAATAATTTTATCAAAATATACCAAAGATAAATGCTAACAACGACAATACTTTGGCAGAACGGGCACAGAAAATAATAACATGCTAGATTAATTTATTAATTGCTTAATTAATTAATAACCAGTCAGAATGGACAATTTGCGTGCTAGGACAAATGGGCGAATTGCACACCATATATTGTACTATGCAATTATAAACGAGAGATAAAATTGAAATAGAAACAAAAACAAACAACATTACACACAATTAAAAGTTATGTAACAGGGTGTTAAATATAAGTTTTTAGAGGTGGATATTTTGCTTCATTTACTGAAATGGATCTTGCAAGCTGTATGTTTTTTTTATACAGTACTGATTATACATTCGGTAGTTTCTGATCGTCAATTAAGCTGGTTGCCACAAATCTACAACCTTCTGCATAATATCTAAAACTACTAGCCCTGTATAACCACTGATAACTCAATTCAGAATGACTCAGATAGGCTTAAAATACCGTGCTTTATAACAATTACACAGTTTATGCAGCTCAAAATAGAAATAGATGCATATGAGAGCCAAATATCGCTGTTAAACGAAGATTATCAAGATTGTAAGGTTATATGCTTTTCATATTATCTATTAAATAAATCTCTCTTGGAGATGTGTTTGCTCAGAGAACGCCTTGTGAACACTTAATCACGGTGTGACATAAATGAGTCTCATAATTCATAAACTTCAAAAACCTGTCTGGAAATAAATAAAGAAAAGCACTTTGAGATGCCCGTACATAAAATTAGTTAAGAAAACAGACAGGCTCTTTCCCAAAGCCGCATTGTTTTCAAAAGTCGTGGGATCAATTCCCACCTGCTTGCACCTCCACAAATGAACAAACTTGGTCAAAACAGTTGCGTACAAATTGTGTGTTTTGATCGTTCCAGATGACGTCACTGTGCGCTTGTCTCCTCCTCGTTTTCATTGGCCCGGCTGTTGCCCAGTGGGAGCCAAACACCGCGTACGGCAGGCAAGCTATTGTCCACTTGTTTGAATGGAAATGGTCGGACATCGCCAGCGAATGTGAAAGGTTGGTATCTCCGTTTTCTCAATGTTTCTTGTCGGGCAAAACTGAAAATGAAAGCTAAATTTTGGATTCTCATTCTTGCAGAAATTAACGCCTTTCCCTTTCAGTCTCGATTCGGATACATTTATGCCAATGAACACAAAGTATTAGATTGGTTCGGTGAGATGATCGGCCTTTTCGAGACAACTGTACAACAATATTTTTGTTGTTTTTACTCAAACGTAACCACCAACTTTGATGAAGAGTTCACAGTTCGGTGTTTAAAAAAACAGACTAGAAAATACCAAGTACTTCAATTATCTTTCAGCCGATGCAGGTTTTATGCAAGTATGGACCATTTTTATAGAATTGATAATTACCGTAAAATTACAAAGTAGTTCTATTGTTTACCAGCTATCTTGCACCAAACGGATTTGGAGGTGTCCAGATCTCACCACCTAACGAGCACCGTGAGGTATGGAGCCCGTGGCGGCCGTGGTGGGAGCGCTATCAACCCGTGAGCTACAAGCTGACGAGCCGCTCGGGCACAGACGCCGAGCTCAGGGATATGGTTCAAAGATGCAACAACGTTGGTGTAAGGATCTACGTTGATGCAGTGGTCAACCACATGGGAGCTGGAGGTAATTTTATTACATGAAACTTTCAGACCCTATGATTTGTACTTCACTACATACGCGTAAATCGTGAACAATTGCGACTTGGACGAAAAACGTGAATATTTACGTAGATATTTGCGACACGGCCAAAGTCGAGAATATTTACGCGAATATTTGTAATGTGGGGCACAAACCGTTAACATTTACGTAAATAATTATGTCCCATGTCCCTTTAAAACCACCATACATTTAAGACTTACGAAATTAAAACTAATTGTGTTATTCCCATTTAAAAAAAAAAGTAAAGCATGCCAAGCAACAAATATTTCAAGTGAAGTCTTTTACTATGAACATCTTTATACCATTTAAGTTATGTGAACATCTGTTGACATCTATAGTTTTAGTCTCACCAACGTTGTGCACAAACTCAAAGGTTGAGAAACGACAATGTAAAAAGGCATGGCCCTCTCTCAATACAATATTAGTAATGACATTAGTGAAATCAGTTCTGCAAACCTTGCTCAAGAGTGGGTTCTGTCAGTCTGTCTCTAGGGAAGCTTGCCAGCTGCTCTGATGTTACGATTACATCTTGACTCATGTACACTATAAATCTAAGGAATCATAACTGAACTAATTTTGACATTGCCAAAGTTCTGTAAGGTTGTTTTTTATGTCCCCTTCTTTTAGAGATTATCTGTACATCGTCTGCTTTGGGCATCTATTCTACTGTGTTCGTCTGTAACAATTTGTTTTCCTTCTTGATCTTTTGCCTTAATATTCAGATTCGGGGACTGGCACAGCGGGCAGCTTTTATGACGTAGGTTCTCTAAGCTTCCCGGGGGTACCGTTTAGTAGTTGGGACTTCAACGTTCCAAGCGGCAAATGCTCCTCCAGCAGCGGCAATATCGAGAGCTACCAAAACACCAACCAGGTTCGCAACTGTAACCTAGTGGGCCTACCCGATCTCGACACCTCCCAGTCGTACGTCAGGTCTGCCATTGCGGGCTTCATGAACGAGCTTATCGACATGGGGGTGGCGGGCTTCCGAGTGGATGCTTGCAAGCACATGTGGCCCGGGGATCTTGGTGCGATCTTCGGCTCCTTGAACAACCTTAACACTGCATACTTCCCATCTGGTTCTCGACCATTTATTTTCCAGGAGGTGATTGATCAAGGAGGAGAGCCGATTACAGCAGGAGAGTACACCCCTTACGGTAGGGTGACAGAGTTCAAATACGGGCTTAGATTGGGCGAGGCGATGAGAGGTTCGAACAAGCTGACCTACTTTAGTAACTTCGGGGAAGATTGGGGCATGCTTGCCGACACGTCAGCCGTTGTGTTCGTCGACAATCATGACAACCAACGTGGACACGGTGGTGGTGGAAGTATCATCAATTTCGAGGAGCCTCGTCTGTACAAGATGGCGAATGCCTTCATGTTGGCCTATCCTTACGGCTTCACTCGCCTGATGAGCAGCTTCTACTTCAATCACGACACCGATGCCGGTCCACCAGCAGATGGCAACGGCAACACAATGTCCCCTACCATTAACGGAGACGGTACCTGCGGGAACGGCTGGGTGTGCGAGCACCGCTGGAGACAGATCAAGAACATGGTTGGTTTCCGTAACGTTGCAGCTGGACAGTTTCTCTCTAACTGGTGGAGCAATGGCAACCAACAGATTGCCTTTGGTCGCGGAGACAAAGCTTTCATTGCTATCAACAACGATGGCTACACCCTCTCTGAAACGCTATTCACCGGTATGCCATCTGGAGAATACTGCAACATCATCTTGGGTGACTTCGATGCATCTACCGGGTATTGTAGTGGTCCAACAATCAACGTTGATGGTTCGGGTAATGCTTATTTCAACGTGGATTCCGGTGAGGATCCAGTGGCGGCAATCCACGTCGATGCTAAGGTTGGGGAGTCTAGTGGCATTGTGCCTATAGACAACGGAGGTGATAACAACAGCCCTGTCAAGGACCCGACCGCTCCGTCTGGTACCCAACGCACCGTAATCTTCATCAAGAAACAAACAAACTACGGCCAAGACTTGTTCATCCGCGGCGGCATCGACCACGCCAAGAGAAGTAGTTGTACGTCCAATGCCGACACCAGTGCCTGCGCAATGCCGATTTACCACAACATCGGGGGAACCAACAGCAAGTACAACTCCTGGAAGACTGGAGACGATTTCCTCGATTGGTACGGTGCAGAGAGCGATCAGAAGAGCTACGCGGGGAGCACAGCTGATGGGACCCCACTTGTCTGGACGACAAGCAACCCTAGCAATGGAGCAAACGTTGACGGCAACGGTTACGGGTACACTCCACTGAACCAATGGGGCGACCATTACTGGATGGTGGACGTGAATATGGACTGCGACAAGACCGAGGCAGGGTGGTTTGAGCTGAAAGCCTACCTAAAGAATGGAGACGGATGGGAGAGCGACATCATGCAGGGGTCTTGTTCGGGGTCCGCTGGAGGTAGCAAGCCTTACTCCAGCAACAACCACTTCGCTAAATGCGGTTGCCTCAACGTATTCGAGTTTGGTTCTAACTACTGCACCATCGACTCGATGTGATTTCCACTCTTGTCAAATAAAATTAGCTTGACTTCATAATGGTGATTTTATACACTAAAAGCTGATTATAATCTTGGTGAAAACGTGGGATTTTATTTATTTAATTTTATTTAACGAAAGTGTCTGATCAAATTGTCGTTGAACCATTTAAAGGGACACACTATCTTCGGATTGGGCGCTTTGGGCTGTAAAATGGTTTGGTATGAAATGAATAATTGGAAAGAAGTTTTAAAACAGCAGAATATAATAGTTCACACCGGAATCCCTCAAAATTGTATGGTTAAAAATAACATTTAAAAAGATAAAATCTTTCCAACCATATTTTTTTCACAACAAACGCTATTATTGTTTTTATATCATTGCCCAAAAGCACCCGATCCGAAGACAATGTGCCCCTTCAACAGAAGAAGTTTCATCATTTAATTTGATGATTGTTATTTCACTCTCTCTCTCTGTGCAGTATAGCCCTGCCTTAAAGTTGCCTTAAAGTTGGATTAACTGAGATGTGCATATGCCTACCTAAAAAAGTTTTTTTCCAATTTATTCAAACAATGTGAAAGTTTAACTGATCGAAAAAAAAACCAACTCAAAAGACCTCATCTCCGAAACTTCGATTGATTTTTTTTCTTGTGACACCACTCTCAAATAAATATGTATTTAAAAAAAACGATTCATAACTTAAAAGTAAAGATTAATTGCAACAATGTGTTCCAGTAATGATCGACAGAACAATAAATTCCGAAAATAAATTTCGAGAATTGAAAAACTGAGATAAAGCTTGAGACTATGTTTAGCAGATTATTTTTAGATAAAGGGCTTTGTATTGACGTCATCAATTAGCGAGCAGTAAACAGTCTGTACCAATCAATATCGCAATCCATATGGTCCATTCTCAGATACCAAAGCAAAAAGAGACGTCAGCGATTGATTCAAGTTTTGAAAAAACAAGGGCAAGTTTTGAAGAACTTGGAGTAATTTATAACTTGGTTATGTAAATCAAGAACGAAAAATAGTAATACGTAGAGAGGAACCAGCTACAGAAGATGTAATATAGATTTGCAGTCTAATAGTCCCGCTGTAATAAAGCTATAGCAGAAAATATTGCTCGGCTTACGGTTAGTGGCACGCCTATTTCACTGTTGTGAATGTAAACCATACTGATAGCTGTTAACATTATCTATGTGTAAGCATTTTCCTCGTGCTGAGCTCATTTTGTTTTTCAGGAATTAATTCAATATAAAAGGGACTAGATAGTATAAGCAGAAATTATAGGAAACCAATAACGATCAACACTAAAATGTACAAGAATCGTGAAAAATTTGACTATTGCATCATGGTACAATACCCGTTGAAATGAGCGAGCTTGTTTTCCTTACACGTTGAAAAGGTAAAATATGTCGGGAACCAACGCTCCCAATAAAACCTGCGTAAACAAATCACGTTTGACCTAATTATTTCTGTAGCGAGCAGCCCTTTTAAATATCAATCCTAAAAGTTTATTGACGCGCGTGTCATTGATATCATTATTCTTTGTAAAGATACGTTTGGTAATTATGATAATCAGACATATCAAGTGACAGGTATTGAGTCATTTTTAAGGTGATTTTAAGCTTTAAAATAACATTAAATGCACCAGTTGCAAGTCCCTTTATACTGCTCCAAAAAAAATTGCATTGAGCTGGTCACTTGTCACCCGAAGGCTAATGTGGGGTTAAAAGTAGGGTCGTGGATTGATTTTGTTAATGTAATGCTGATATGTAGCGAATCTATAAAGAAAGATACTATAAAAGTCACATGGGAAAGTTTCTGCTGAATACAATATCTGCTTGCCGAGAAAACAGCAAAAAACTCGCGGTATTTTCACAAGACCGTCGAATCCATCTACGTTTTGCGAGGTGAGACAGCGGGTACTAATCGCATCTCTGGCCGCAGCATTCGTGAACGGACACCAACCCTCAAAATCTGATAAGAAACGATTCATGAATGAATCGTTTCTCAGATTCAAATTTGTTTGGGTGTAGGATTTTCCATTTTTTTCCGAAAAATAGTTTAAACTTTAAACAGCTGCAGTGTTTCCCACCAAGTAAGGCTATATTCTTTGGTCCTAAATTTGTTTCTTTTGAGTAGGGCCTGTTTACTAATCTATCACCCGACACCTTTAATAAGACCCTTGTTGTTGATGATGTTGTTATTGCTGCTGCTGCTGATGATGATGATGATGGTGTTGTTGTTGTTTTGGGTGGGTTTTTTGCTGCTTCTTGCTTCCTTTTTTTTAGAGGGGAGGGGTTCGAAAAAAAGGGCGGGTTGGAGAAACATGTGTTCCCTTGTGGCTTCGGAACAAAGGCCAGACGCTCCGTGTATGACGTAAGACTCTTTCATAATGGCCATTTACGGATTCCTAACTCGTCAAGAAAACTCGCCATTGTGAAAGCTTTCATGGTGCTGCAGACGTGGATGCTCAAATGCAAGAAGGCAATGGATTCGTTGTTAGTGCAAATTCTAGTCAGTATGAAAATACATATCGTTGTACGGTTGTACTATGTGGACTATGTGCCGTTTTCTACAACTTCTTGATACATTTTGACCCGGTTGGAATCTTTTTCCATCGCAAAACTCTTAGATGGGTGCTGCACTCTCTTTTATACAACTGTGGTTTAAAAACACGGTCTGGTTGTGAATGACTGTGTCTGTGAAAAAAGGATGGGTCATTTTTCTACGGAGCCCCTAAAGAGACAGGTAAAAAAAATTGAAAAGGTAAACAAAAAGTGTAAACTTATATCGTTCCCTCGAAATATTATTATTGCTTTTTTCAGAGGTCCATACATGTAATCTTCACAGCCTTGTTTTGATACTGAGACCATCTGAGACTGTAGATAAAGAAAAATAAGCTGGAAAACTACATTTGTGCACAACGCTTTTCAGCGACTGTTTGATGTACATGTCCATGGAAGGGGATCAAGCTTAAAATGTTCACAGCCTTTTGTATTGTTACTGCCGTTACTGTACAGAACAAAAAATGTAAAATGACTTATGCTGTGTGAATAAGTGGTACTTTTTGGAGGGCAAGGGCGGGGTGGGATTGTGATGAGGGGGTGGTTGGTTTGGGAGGGGTTTGGGATGTTGGGTGGGATGTAAAAGAGCAATCCCATCTCTACTCTCCCTTCTCTTCACCCAACCCCAAACCTACTCCTCCGCCCCCCACTCCCCCACCCCACCGTCACTCCTCCGCCCAAACCCCACTCCCCCGCCCACTTCAAAACGTATGCGTTGTGCGTGGACCCGCTGCATGTGTGTGTAATTATTGCCCGACGGCAGACTGCGTAAGCTACTGACACCTTGGACTCGGGCAAACACACAGCGCGAGATAGCCTTTCTAGGGCAATACAGCCTATACTTAGTTGGTGGATACCCGCTGTTAACAGACCTCGCCTTCGGCTTTCAAACTATTAAAACAATTGAAAATGATTAGAATAGAGTTGTTTTTCTAACACATGCAAAGTAATGACGAGTCCCAAGCAATAATTCTAAAAGGCAAGTTAATACCACTTTATTACAATTTCAACTTTAATATTTATTTCCTTTAAACCCCACATAATAACCAACACCATTCCTATGCCGCATTACAGCTGCATATAATGCAAAATATAAAAATGAAAAGAAAACCATGAAAACTACGTGATAGGGAAATTCAAAAATCTGCCTTCTCACAAAAACGTCATCCCATGCAGTAATAAAATATTCCGGCATTTTTTTCTTCAAAGGGCTTTGGAGAATAAGTAGCTAATTACTTTACGTCCAGGCGGTGACTTTCAGCAGCGTTATAGTAAGGACGTGTCCCCAATAGACGTTAAGCACATAATGGGCGTAATCAGAGCTGTGTGTTAGAGAGAGTTGCGACATAGAGGGACCAGTTTTCTTCGGTCACGTGGTTGCTGGACGCCATTTTCAGTCCAAATGCAACACAACCCCATGGGCAGAGTACAGTCTGTCACCTTGTATTTGCCAATGCGGTTTTTATTTGTGTGTTTGTTAGGGTGTTTGTTTGGGTGTTTGTTTGTTTGTTTGTTGGGGTGTTGGGGTGTTGGGGTGTTTGTTTGTTTGTTTGTTTGTTTGTTTGGGTTAAAGAAAAGACTCTAATCTAACCGCGAGTAATTGTCGCATCTCTCTCAATACACGGCTCTGGAAGTAATTAGAGTAGGGCGCCCTCACGTACATGTCAAACGGGGGAAATTCAAATAATAGTAATGTCAATACTGTGTGCTGCGGTAAAGTGGTGTGCATTTCCACCGTATTGTTAGTTTACCGCTAAGATGGTGGTTGGATGTCGTCATAACATAATGCCTATTTATGGCGTCGACATCCAATAGTTATGGCCAGACTGCTGAAAATTCCCATTCGACATTGTCACTGCAGCCAAAAGCAGTGGCCGTAGCAGAAGTTTATTGATTCGTCACACGATGCCTACAAATGGCTACCCCATAATCTACTTAACTACGGGATTTCCCACAGAATACACAATCTCTGCTTGCGCCTATTCTACGGGCAACACCTTGATTAATAAGGAGTGTAGTGGGTTTTTTTTTCTCTCATTAGTGATGAGTGGGAACACGGAAAGAAACATAATACCTCATTAAAGAGAATTGCGTGCTCTGTCAGATCTAGCTGTCAGTTTGTTGTCTAGCTGTCAGTTTGTTGGGGAATTTTTTCTTGTAAGGCAGTAAACAATGAATGTTTGTCATGCACCAATATGCGTTACAAGGGCTTATGCTAGGCAGGAACAGCGTTTACGTACTGTGACCAGTCAGGTGGATGTGAGTATTTGGTCAGCGCAAATGGTACAAGGCACATTATTCATTGTATTTATTGAACAAGCATGACCTCAATACAAGGGTGCCTTGACAGTGGTGATGCCAAATACATCAACTTACAGTCAAAAAGATTCCATTCATCCTAACCTGTTAAATTAAAAACGTTTACAATTTAAAAAAAACTACGATTTACTGAATCTTAGGATTTAATTTAAACAAGGGCTTACAGGGTAATAGTCCTGGCCCAAGACATCAGTGAGTGATCGATAGTGGACAGTTTACTGCACTCAAAGAGGGCGCGCTGTAACGCTTTACAACGACCGCACAAAGGTTCTATTCGTTTGGGCAAAAACTCCCAAGACAAACTTGCCACCAGGAACGATACATTACCCATTTAAACTTTGCAGATAATTATCAGAGCCTGGTGGGGGGAGACACGTGCCCCCCACCCCCCCCCCACACACACACAATATCCAGTTTTCCCCAGGTGCCCCCCCCCCCCACGAAAAAAATCGCGATAGTGTTCACAGGGGAAAAAGAGGTAAATGCGTGTTTGTATAATCTAATGTAGTGAGCGATCGGGATTGTACTGCAGCCACAAAATGCCACAAAATAAAAGCATGACCCTGTACACTGACAAACCCATCCCC
>CM021538.1:12640780-12658993 GCA_010994315.2 Pisaster ochraceus | reverse complement strand
TTCAGCTCCCCCGGTTCCACCACTGTAATACTTCACTGGGACTGATCTCTATGAGAAAATGGTTGAAATTTCTTTTGCAACGAGACGGGCAATCGGGAGACATGACACATTCAGATGGAAAGGATAGTGACAGCTAAGAGTTAAAGTCTGCTTAGTAACAAGAAAGCTCTTTACCAAAAACTGATTATAGAAAATGAGCAATTTACAACTCAAGCATGCAAATCATAGGCAATGGGTTACGCAACGAATCCCACACTAACTCAAATAAATCCTATTTCTGCAATATCCAACAGGATTCATGGGGAATGTATCACTTCAAATTCATTTAGTACAGTCACAATAATTCACAATTTGAGTAATTCTTTTACGGTTGAACAATTATAAAGAAAAGACATACAATGGACAATCTGAATAGTAATTAACTTTATAATTGGTTAGCTATTTTGATGAGACAGAAGATAATGAGCTGATGGAAACATCCCCGCCAGCTTTAGCGGCATATGTTGAGTTTAAATCTTGCGACTACCAATAGGGTCTGTTAATAACTGACAAATTCTCATGCTGTATTTAAAACAAAATGTTGGGGCGTTTTTGTCTGTTTTTAGGAGACAGGAGGAAAAGATATAAATGCATGACTGACTGTTAGTTTATAAAGCACTGGGGCGCTCAAAACAGAAGTGACTCAGAAAATTTAAGGGCAGAAAACACATTTACAGAAATAAACACCAAATACAACAGAGGTCGAAAAAGGTCATGGATCACAGATCAAAGGTCAGAGCATGTATATGGTGATATCCACCAGCAGAATGCAGGATAATTAAACACAATCTTGAATTTTCCCCACATTTCTAGAGCAAAACATTTGGGTTGTCCTGCTAACGAAATAGGGGATGAACCTCTGCTGGTGCAATCACTCCCAACTAGTAATAGAGCAAAGAGCGGAAAGTATGGTACAGAACGATAGAGAAACGAAAGAGAGAAAAACGCTAGACATACCTGTAAACTAAGACAGGGATGAAAAACAGTGAAGATATGACAACAAGTTGTATAGAGTTGAGGGAAATAACATGGACATAAGGCTGTTGATATGTAAAGAGAATTAGAAAGGCTGTGTGAATGAGTGTCGGGAAAAACTACAAAGCAGTGTTTTAAGGCACACAGTTTAAATTTTTTTAGGTCTTTTTTTGTTTTGTTTTTTGTATTATAATTATTATTATTTTTCAGCCTTCTTTCTGGAATGATCTCCAAAGTTCTGGTCCAAAGTGGAATGTTTATCAATAGTTCACAATCAGGCAAGTTACATTTTTTGATTTGGGGACCCCGCCAGGATCCGGGTCATCGCCATGGGCCTTAGGCAACAGTCAAAATTGTATATAACGGTGCCATGTTATAACCAGGGTTGCACGGTTCACTCCAAACCAAACTACATAACTTGATTCTGTGTCTGGTTTTGAAAAATTGATATCAGAATAAAAAGGTATCGACCAACCACCCTAAGAGCCCTTGGCTTAAATATAAGCAGAGAGAATCAAACGTGTCCTCCAGGTGTTCTGATTTGTTGTTCTTCCTATATACAAGATTTTCTTCTTTAAAAAAGAAAAATTGGAGGAAATACTATGCACTATTCAATTTAATACTGACAATATTGCATACAACTTTAGGATGGTTGGTAAATACAGATTAAAAAAAGCTCAACTTCCAATTTTACATGGAGCCAATTCCAATTTCAGGCAGTTCACGTCATTAATACTATTATAAAAAACAGAAAATGAAAAAAACAACAACATGCAACTACACGTCCCAACAATATTGTCTGTATCTACAAAATCTGAGTTTTTTATACTCTGAAAAAACACTGTTTTTCAATCTACAAGATATGAATTTTAACATTACAATGACTGGTACCAAAATATATATGCAAGCCTCAAAAATCTTCTTTTTTCTTCTTCTTAACAAAGCATCCCAAACTGGTTTTAAAAAACCTTAAAAAAACAAACAAACTGTTGAAATCAAAGCAATACAAACCAAAAACCCAAACAAAAAGAAATGAACGACCCTGCAACTATTTCATGAATTTAACAGGATTTTGAAAGATCAAACTTTGTATATTTTTTTTAAAATTAACATTTTCGTATAGGTTGTACAATTTCGGGGGTAATGGCAACAAAAGAAAAGATTTTTGTTTTGTGTTCACTTTTGAAAAAAAAGTAATAATAAATTAAATGGAAAAAAGAAACAGTAAAGAAACCTGATTACCTTTTTTTTTTTTGGTTAGTGGTTTTAACATTGTCAAAACATTGAACAGTACTGACTGATTTGGGTTGTTCTTGAGTTAACACATTTTTTCCCACATGCTTTTTAGCTTGATGTTTCTTTTACTTTACAAATTGCACCTCACAAATTTATTTATAAACAAACGAAAGTAGCTAGCAATGTCCTCTTGAAGACTGCAGCTTTGATGTGTTTCTTATTATTTTTAAGCCTCAGACATTATCTCGGCTCCGAAAATCGCTTCAATTGTGAAATTAATTGTTTAGACTCAGGGAAGCGACCCCCAAAACAACCCCTACCCAGAAAATTATCAAATGTAGATCAAAATCTACGATTAACCTGATAAATGGGCTGGGTTTATTTATATGCAATTTTTCAAAAATATATTTTGAGAACCTGCATGGATGGATTGTCTATGTGCGGTTATACAAACAGGAACATCAAACAAAACCCCCCAATCAAGGCTTTAGTCTTGTGTCTCCGATAAAAAGGATTCCCTCGGCTCTTTGCTCTATAATCAGTATATACAAACGACCGTTCTCTCTGTCATTTATAATTAACAATATAATAATTATCGTTATAACAAATCTACGAATTATTGCCAAAAATGCACATTCTTAAATAAATTCATCCGCTTGAAACAGCGGACGTCCAAAATCCATAAACTTTTTTTAAAACTTGTGAATAAAACGGGACACTTTGTGATATGCAGCCCAAACGTTAGAGAGGTCTACACTCAATAGGTCTGCAAACAATATTTGGACCTCGAAATTAGAAATTAAAAGCAGTGAAGTATTTTGTTAATTAATACACCTAAGGCTACCACCTAAATAGACAAACACAATCCAAGAAATCTTATTAATTAATCAGTGATCACTCATATACGATGTAAAATCTCATTATTCTTTTTATTAAAAATTGAAAACCGAAGAAAAGTTATTCCGTGATAAAGATACTTTGTTACAACTGCATTCTCGAGATTGAAGGGAAAAAAATAATAAATTTGTCAAAACATGCACCAAAACCTGTCACCACAGCAAAATAAAAGACAAAATCCCAAGGAAATATTACAATTTCAGAGATTTTGATAACTAATCTACAGATTTATAAGGAAAAATAAAAATACTTCCAGACAATATCGAAAGGAGCAGACAATTCAAACATTCCTTTTTCAAACAAAACGTCACACTATGCACTGACCACAAACAAAAAATGAAAGCCTGTTTTCTTGTTTGTAAAAAATCCGATTGTTCCAGTACTACCCTTTCTGTTCAACTAAAAATAAACATTAACAAAAGAGACAATCATTTTTTGTTTTGTTTACTAAAATCCAATCATTAACATGTTTGTTATGAGATTAGATGATTGAACCATCTCCTCCTTTCTTTCACAAACACCAACAAACACCAACAACAAAATGATAAAGATATTTTGATCCACAGAAGTCTTACAGTTAACAAGTTAAAACAGCATCAAAGCATGCACAAACAAGTCCCTTGTTTTGTCTTTTTTAATAAATCTTGGTATTAAAAAAATAATACACCTGACAGCTCTGTCCTGGTTTATCTAACCAAGAATACAATTTGTACATCAGTTACAATTACTTATATTCTCTCAAAATCCTTTCAGTTCAACTGAACTTTCTGGGCTTTTTTTTTTTTTTTTTTTTTTTTTTTTTTTTTTGGTCCTGGGACCCTCAAGGAGGACAAAAAGTGCAATAAGAACCCACTTTGTGTTTCCATGGTTACACAGTTGGCTCCTTGTGAAATGAGTCAGAGAAGGAAAATGATGGAAAATTTATCGTCCCTTGACTAAAAAACCCCTCTACCAATCATGGTTTACCCCGTAGAATCTCAATATAATACAAATCCATTTGAATTAAGGGTCTGCTCCATTCACACTGTAGGGGTAGAGCAGCAAAGGAATTGTTTCTGTCCCGTTAGTTCACCACCCACATTTCTAGAGTGCGAACAGAGAAGTCCTTATGTCTTATCATTGTCAAGGAGGATATTCCATGTGGTAAGCAGGGGTGGATTTCTATGACATCTGTGTTTTGGAGAAAGACACCCTCAAGTGGTTGGACTCACTTAACTGGCAGTTGTGCTGAGCCTGCATGGGAGAAACATGAAGAAACTCAAAGTAGAGGCAAATATTTTCGTACGCTTTGATGAAAAAAGAAAATGTCTCATCTTTGCAATCTTTAAACATATTTAACAGCAATCGCAGTTGTTTGCAATGGAAGAGTTTACAGGCACACAGACAGTAATTGTCAAAGACCAGAATTTACATTTTGTACGACCCAACACACACATGAAAAACAAACCTGTAAAAGTGTAAGTTCAAAAACCGATCAGAGTTGTGAGAAAATAGTGAAAACCCCAATATGTTTTTACTGTTTTCAATCACCCAGTTTTGGTCTCGCGAAAATCACAACTACTTGTTTTACTCATTTATTTAAAAAAAAAACTAAAGCATTTCAAGCAAAAATATTTCAAGGGAAGTTTTCCACCATGACTATCTTTATACCATGTGAGTTATGTGCAAATCTGGGAACATTTCTATCTTTTATTTACCAATGTTGTGCACACCCTTCAAACTATAATGAAACATGAATCCTTTCTGGCCTGGCAGCGCAATTGTGCACCTCCCTTGCTGGACTTTTTTTTTTGTTAAACCTTTAACTGCATAAGTGCCAATCACAGGGTGAATAGTGTCCATTGCAATGTTTTGACCTGTAGGTGAATTATTCACTTGACCTCTGACCTAAACCCAATGTACTGAGCACCTGTTGCTGCTCAAAGAGTGTTATCAATGCATTGGTACTACATCCCTCTTCACCTTGGATTGAGTCAATGACTTGATCAAATATAACATATGGAAGATTGGACAGCTTGCTGTCTGGACTATTATGTGATTTCAGAAATGAGTTTTGAGAGAGAGAGACTTACGATGAGAGCGTGGGTGGATTCTTCCACAGAGCTCATCTGAATCAACGCCATACGACGATCCTTCCTGTAATGGATAAACACAAATATCATTCAGGGTTAACTGCAGGGTTTGCCCACAACTGGGTTGTGCTTTTGATGATGCAAGCAATAATCTAAACAATATTTTAACCAAATTCAATATATTCTGCAAACTTTCAGTTAAATAAAATACCTTGCATGATTGGTTGCTTTGTTTCGAACAAATTCAACACCATTTTTAAATATTTTGTGTGTAACATTGTTTCGAACCGTGGCTATCTGTTTTTGTTTTGCATTTATGGCTTTCCATAGTTTTCCAACCTCGGTTGGCAAAAGCTCTGGCTGTGATGTTGCAATAGGAAGGTCTATTAGGCTGTGTCTGTATGAATGGCTTCGGCAGTGGCTATGGCTGCAAAGCCAAAAGTCCTATTCTTTAACATTGCCGTTGAAGCCAACAGCCACAGCCATAGCCCAAAACACTTGTCAAAACAACAGTTATCACAACCATGACATCGCAAAGGTCACAAACAGCGCCCTCGCTGAGGTCAAAAGACCATCATCTTTTGACTGAAAGTTGTCCGTAGTGTGTACACAATAATGATATTCAATTGTTTGCCATCAACTAATAGGAACTCCGTAAGATCGTCTACAAAGATATATTTAAAAAATAAACTAGAAACATTAAAGATCACACAAAATAGTGTAAAACTTTCGGGTTTATTCTTTTAGGATATAAAATATACCTCTTGTAATCGAAGAGAATTTCTCTTTAAAATGTCAAATCTACAAAAAGTTGCAAATCAGTTTTGAAGACTGAAATACTCACGGGAAAAATTTGAAAGACACAACAGTTCCGTGCTGACTAAAGGCACTTTGAAGATCATCTTCTGTTACACTGGCTCTGTATCAAAAATAAATAGTTCATATCGTCAAGAAAGTAAATGATGAGCTTGGGAAGGAAATGGCTGCAGACTTCCCCTTTGTTAGTCCACAAAACATGCTCCAGAAATTCATTGATGGAGGAAAAGAATTGTACATGTGCTTGTTTGTCAAAGTCTTCCCCCCCCAAAAAAAAGAAAAAAAAGAAAAAAGAAAAACAATAAATTGCTATTTTAAAGTTTTCAGTTCATCTTTTTTCCACTATAAAATGTTTAACATTTGAGGACAAAAATGATAGATTAGAATAACATTAGAGGGAGAAGTCATAAAAATTACCAAGATTTTTGTTATAACCAAAGGCGGAGCGACTAGACATTTCAATTAGGGAGCATCTCAAAAGATGGGCACATTTCCACAGTGGACCACACGAGGTCACAGTCCAAACTATACACGAGAGAATTTGTGAATTGGCATTTGGAACAGTAATGGAACTTAAATGTTAAGGCAATCTGTTGCGTTAGCATACATTGGCAATCTAGTGCACTGCACAAAGTTATAGTCCAAACTACACGATTATTCTGACACCAGAGAATATGCTTGTTGGCATTTGGAGCATTCCACTGGAATGCTCCGGTGCTTTAACGGAACGGTCCATGTATGACCAGCTGGAATACTTAACCGATCCAACTAGGGTCAAGTTCCCGCAAGGACCAATGGTTAACTAGTGGACGTTTAGTGACAAATGTAGGGCAAGTGCACAGAAGTTGAAGTGCGAACGGACTCTAGTCATGGCAGGGTCAACTCGACCCGGCACCTCACGTACGTTGTCATTTTCTGATAACTGGTCCACTGTGCACTGTGCTATAAAAACAGCTATTGATAACCAGTGTTGGTTGCAAATAGTTGGTTGCAAAATCGGCTTACTTAGTTGAACTGTAGTCAACAATAGTTCTTGCTAGAACTTGGCCTACAATGACCCTATTGTTCTGACCTTTGAGACACTCAAACCATGGTCAAATATCAACATATTTCTGACACCCTTACTCACTTTAGCTTTGATCGGAGGGAAGGGGGAGAGGGTGAAATGACACCCAAAACTTACGGAATGTTTGAAAGATGTAGGGTAGCGGAGGGTGGGAATATGTTCTGGAAATTTTTGGAGCCAGGCTTCTTGAACCGATGAAGCGGTGAATTGTTGTAGTCTTTAGTCAGACCAGCATCCTGAAATGTGAGAGTACAAAACGAGTGAAAATAAAATAAGAGGAATGTTACTTAATTAACCCTTCAGAGAGCATAGTGGCCGCAAATGGCCAATACCAAAATGCCCATAGAAGCCACAACTGGCCAATACCAAAATGCCCATAGGAGCCACAAATGGCCAGTACCAAAATGCCCAATAGCAGCAAAACATCCACAATATTTGACCTACTTTCATTCAACCAAAAAGGCCATATAGCAGGTCATGTCTGGAACCTTCCTAAACATTCAACCTATTACTTCTACATCAAAACAAAAAATGTGTTTCACATTTTTTTGCCACAATGTGCTTTTTTTCCTCAGGAGTTGGAAAATAAACCGTCTCTTGGAATCTGATGATGAATACATAAGCACTTAAAAAAATTCTGACAAATCAAAAGGCTGCGAGTGTTTCTTTATCCTCTGGAAATAGAGATAAAAGATGAAAGTGATAAAAGTGTCTCACCGGTTGTCCCTCTCTGGGCATTGCCACCTCACGATACTTGGAGGGCGCTACCCTCAGCTGCTTCCCAAACAACTTCACACTATTCAGGTTAGCCAGAGCTAAAACCACAACAAAAATGCAAAAATAATTAGTGTAATTACAGTGACAATTTTGTATTTCTTTGTTTTCACTACTAGTTATTAATGACAATTAGCAATGCAGGCTGCTTACAATTCACTGTAATAGACCTCTATCACTCTACTGCAATCTGTGTCTCATTCCCTGAATACCAAATGGCAGAAATACAGCTAAATATCATTTCACCAGAGAGTGCCAGACGTTTTGTTCCTACCAGCCTCTGTTTGGTCATACCGATTACTACAGAAGGGAACCAGGATGGCGGCACCGTGATAAAGGTCCACTATGTCGGCTGCTGTCTACCACTTCAGTTTCAAATTGTCCTCAAAATTTTGACAACAGAGGGAGTTATCAAATTATCAACAACAAATTGTACTTTGAAATATGAAATATCAACAGTTCAATGAAGAAGAATTTAAAATGCACAGAAACACTGCATGTGCAAATGGTAAACAGTATGACGGAAAGTTATGTTTCTACCCCAAGACTGTATGGGGTTGTAGGTGGGGATGGGTGCAGGTCTAGAGATGGTCAGATGAAGGGGAGAAGGGTGAACTCTACCTACCTGTACATCACTGTCTGTATCTGGGTGTTGCCTTGCTTGTGAGGTTGGATGCAGGGTTGAAGTGGGCAGGGTTGGGGATTGGCAGGAGAAGAGGATTGGAAGGGGGTGTAACCCTACCTGTCTGGGCCTGGTGTGCGTTAGCCATCTGAATTAAGATGTTTTCTCACTTTCGGGGGTGGAGTGTAGGGTTGGAAGAGGGTTTGGAAGAGTGAAAGGGAAGAGGATGGGGTATACCCTACCTGTCTGGGCCTGGTGTGCATCAGCCATCTGAATAAGGGCGTTGTCTCGCTTTTCATACAAAATCTTAACTCTTTTCACGTCACCATATACCCCTGAAATAACCACAGCATTAAAACAGATATTAACTCTCACATCCTGGGGCAAATCAATAAATGAACAAAATTAGTTTTAGTTAGGGTTAATTAGTAGATGCCAGCGGGTTAATATCTAAAGAGATTCTTGTCTATAATTAAACTCCTGAGCCCTGTTTAAATTCATCCTTAAAAATGCCAGCACATCAATCGATATACTAAGAAGCATGAAAGGAATCATCTTTGAAGAAGCTTTTGACCACAAAGGTTTGAAAATGCCAAAAAATAAACTTATATCAAGATTTTGAGCTACAATAGTATGTGATAGTTCAAAGAGTATAGACTCTTTCAACAGCTAAGGGTTCATTTTAAAATAATAATTTCATTGTGTTGAAAAAAGTTGAGATTCTCACAAAAGCTCAGTTTTTCAAAGGATTGATACAATAACTAAGACAACAATAATTTGACAAAACAAATCAAATCTATCAGAAAACAAATACCCCCAGAGCAAAATAAACTCACCCCAAACCACAAACAAAACTTGGCTAACCCTTTCGTGAACCTACATGTGCTTACAAAATTTACAGAGTTTCGTATTTGAGAAGCTACTGTATTGAATTTCAACGTAAGGCAACTTTTCGGGTCGAATATGAATGGCTCTGACTGGCAGGAAGTTTTCATCCAGGCTGCTGTTTTCACAATTTAGAGATCAAAAATGTTGCCATCTTGAAACATAGTTATCTCTGAAACAATCTCAATTTTTTCCTTCAAAGATAAAAGCAGTAGAAACAGTAACAACTGACAACATTTTATTATCACCAAGTGTTTCCTCTTTTTTAACTTGTACAATCACCCCCCCCCCAACCCACCCCAGGGAAAAAGTGGAAACAAAGAACAACTTAAAATTTCCCCTTTTTCAGCTTTTGAACAAGTTTTGGGTATAATCCACCGGTACACGAAAGGGTTAAATTAACAAACAGACAGCAAAGCCATTGGGGGTTGGAATCGTGGTGGCCGATAAAAGACAGGTGTTGTGCGAAGGGAGATTGGTCATGCAAGACTAATAAATTCTTTTTGTCGTCCAATTTGTTAGTTTGGATAAAACTGAGTCATCCAACTTGTCCTACAAAAAAAGGTTTGCTATAGCACCACAAATTGTCGCCTTTTGTATAAAGTTGATTCTTGGTTTCTTTGTGCAACCATAACAATTAAGAATTCAGGAAAACTTTGCTTTGCAAGAAGATTCTATAAATCCGAGTCACAAAAAAATCCTCATGAGTTCTATAAAATACAAGACCTTTTTCCAAATACTTAATACTAAGATGCTATAACTTCACTTTTTGTTTGAGTTAGTAGTTCTTGTTAAGTGTAAATGTTATTTGTTTTTGTTCACAGCAAAAAGGTCATTTAAAAATTGTTGGGAAAAACTACACATGCATCTAGTCAAAAACTTTTCATCAGTAAAGAATCATGCAAAAGCCAAGAGATCAAGAGTTTCTGAGATGTTTTCATGTTTTGATCTTGTCTTTTTTTCTTCTTTTTTTCCCTCTAAATTAAAACAAAATACATTACAGAGTTTCCCGAAGAAATAATAAGAGGGCTTGAACAAACACACCTTAATTCAGGATTATCAAGTATCTTAAAACAAACCAAACCACGGCAAACAAAACCATCAATAAAACACCCCCACTTATGCAATGGACTGTTCCTTTGAACATGAAAATCAGATATAAAAAGGAGAGTCCATTTTGGTACTAAAGGGAATCCTTTTGAATATTTCAAAATAGCTTTTGGTTGTAAGTTTCTCAAGAAGACTCTGCATCCAGGTTTCCCAAAACAAATTCGTCAAAATAATGCTTGTCACAAAGACACCATTCTCACAAATTGGCAACAATTTCAATTAAGGCAACAACGGTACATTGTTGAAAGGAAGGGCATGTTTGCGATTTTAATTTTGTTTCCCCCCCCCCAAGAATACAGCTTTTCTATTTGTTGGGGTGACAACAATAATAAAACCAGCTCCACAAACTCTGCTCAGTTCTGCTCAACTTTCATGATTAAGGATTTGCTTTTTCATCTACAATGGCTTGCTAAATAAAAATTGTATTCTATTGAACTTTTTTGAACCCCAACAATAACATGAGTCAAAATATTGCAAACCACAAGTCAAGGAAATAGGTAGTGTGAAACAAAAGAGCTTTCATTGTTGCAAAGACATCTTGTTTCAATTGTTACACTTATTTCACGGGCCCTTTTTCGAAACCATTGATTCGGCTTCTATTCCAGCTTAAGCTCTACAGGGACACACGATATCATTGTCAGTGTGTAACCAACAGCCACAGCCAAAGGCCGTGACCGAATTGAATGACTTTGGCTGCGGCTATGCAGCGACAATGCTGAAGAATGGGCCTTTTCATCCATCGGGTCATAGCCACTGCCGAAGCCATCAAGTCGGACAAAGCCTTAGACAACTGTCATCTTCAGTGTAATTCAACAAAGATGGCCGCCAATGAGCAGCTTGAGTTTGAGAAGATTTGAGCAGAGTTACGGGGCATAAATAACATAAATGCTAAGCAATGATACAAAGGTTAATTAACTAAAAACGGGAAAGGGGGGGGTAGGACATAGTTTGCAGACCACTGCATAATGGACTTTTGAACTGATTATAAAGCTCCACTGAGGAAATTGGTGTATAGCTACACAGATAAAGCCATACAGCCATTATACAACACACTAGTCAAAAAGACGGAGCTTGCAAAAAGGAAAAACTTTGGTTTATTTTAACAAGTTACAAACACATGAATCTCACTGGTAATTCAATGCTTTTCCATCATAGGCTTCCAGTACTAGTATTTGGGGAAAATTTACAAAAACTTTACAGGCAAGATGCTCCAGTCAAGTGTGTCCAAAGTTAAATATAATTGTTTTAATTTTATGCGACAAACGTATTCACTGGACAGCTGTTTTTAATTTTGTGTATGTCTCCAGTAGTAGCTTTGAGTAAAGCAATGGTCTGCAAACATGGGTAGGGAGATGTCCAGGATCTGGGGAATGGTTGAGGTTAGGATGGAGTGGGTGTGGGGTGAAGTGGAAGACGGAAGGGGCAATAAAGGATGGGGTTTGGGGGGGGGCTATTTGGTCAAGGGTTGAATGGGGAAGGGGACAAAAACGTAAAATAGTGCATACCAAAGAGGGTAAAGAGAGCCTGAGGCGTGACGAGCTATGCGACACGTGTAGAAGGCGAGAGGTTGTGAGGGCGATACAGCGACAATATGACACATAGGAGGCAGAAAGAGGAGAGATGGAGAAAGAGAAAAAAAATCAACAATTTTAAAACAATAATCATGTTATTCGGGGGAGAAATTTGGCTAACAGGTGCATGGTTGTCACCAGGCAGCTACATTGGGCTATAGTATCAGCATGGTAACGCATCGTCGCTGGCAGTGATCATCTACGTTATCTAGTCAATTTTCTTTTAAACAAAATACAAAGGAATAATTCTAATAACTATTGTACTTTTGTGCTCCCAAGTTCAACCAGAATGGTTTAAGTTTGCATCTGTAAAACAATAAGCTCTACATTTTCACATGCATGTCTTAAATCACTTTGTTATCTTCTGAAAATATTTTTATGACTGCTTTAAAAATGAAAACTGTAATTAAATTTCATTTTTAAAATGATTCGTTTTTATTTGCACCTTTTCAAACCTTTAAAATAAGTTAGAGGTCGCAATTAAAAAGCAGCCACACTTGTCTGGTTTCCCAGGACTGATATTCCATCTTTGAGAGGGCAAGGCCATTTTCATTTTGCAAAGGGCACTTCCATTGGAAAGTCTCAAAGTCTATGGGAAACTTTCAAAGGGGCACCAAGGCCAAGACCAGGGCAAAAGAGGCCATGGCCTCCAGATAATTCCAGGCCTGGTTTCCAGCACTAACTCCCCGGCTCAAATTAGAATGAATATAACAGTTTAACAGGTGCCAGTCTTGCTTAAATAGCACAGTCTGAGTCACACAGACACATGTACAGAAGACAAGATGGCCACTTCGTAAAAGGAGGGGTCTCTATGCAACATGGCAAATATAAGAATATGACTTGCGTATACAAAGAATGGTCATAAAATGCAGCAGGGAATATATACTAGGAGTTAAAATCTGTAGCTGAAGATAAATAAAAAGCCGAAAATAAGAGAGAATACTGAAGCCCCTCTTACCAGGCATTCAATAAGTTTGAGGACTTGTAAGAGACACATTTCAAGGTATGAAAAACTCTAGGAGCTAGAACTAAATTGCACAGACTTGGGGCTGTGACATTAAAACATGCAAAGAAGAACTTCATTTATACATGTATGTGTCAAGATTGGAAGCTGCTGACAGTGTCTAAAAAGAGGCTGGGTGATCTGACTAAAGATAACGAGTTTCCGGTTTTGTTTTGATCACGCAGACATGAGGATTGAAAATACTTAACAACTGAACTTGATACATGTATATCATGCACTAAAGAAAGCACTGAACGCTGAATACATGTACTGTATGTTAAGTTTGTGTGAAGTGTAGTAAGTTCATCCATATGAGATGTTGAACTTTCAATTCATCTCCATGGTATCATTAGATTTCATAAAATAGTCCTAAAATTAGAAAGCCATCAAATGACTTGATTTGTTTTTTTCATTTTCTTGCTAAAAGGAAAGAGTGTCCAAGTTTCTGTACTCTTTTCAGTGTCTCAGGTCCAGTCAAGTCTACTCTGGGAGTGAAGTGACTCTTGATACTGGTTCTAGTGGGGTCACTAAAGTTTAAGTTCATCCTGTTTACTCTTTGTTATTACAGAAGGCCATCAACTGAGTTGGGAAGGCATATCAACTTACTTCAGTGTTGAGATTGCTGACTAACAGTACTGGTGTCCCTTGCATGTTCTGCATGCTTTGCATTCCCTGCATTCCCTGCATTCCGTGAAGGCCTTGCATTGCTAGAGTGTTTTGGAAACGCAAGGCAGCTGCCGCTGCTGCATTCTGCTGCATGCCGCCTCCAATGAAGGCACTACCGAACCCGGGAACTAACCAGGGGTGGGGAGAAATAAGAAAGAGAAAGGTTAGATATGGGAAATTCCTAAACTGGTCACTACCAATTGTTTACAGAGACTTTCCAAGTTAACTTTACAAGTTTGTGATTCTCATTTACTAGTGAGTGATATTTTTTTTCTTTCTTTTTTTGTCCTTTTTTTTCCAGGTTATATTGGATTAAAGGTCATTCAATTTAACTCAGTTTGTAATAAATATTTTGCCATAGTATTCAAATAAAAATAAAAATGATGGAGTCCAAAAAGTGAATGATATACTTCTGTAAAAATGTAATCAATTTTGTCAAAACAGAATTTGAAGTCATTCAAATAATATGAAAAAAGAAGGCAGAGTTAAAAAATAAATAACAATTTCAATTCTTAAAAGAGGTGAAAAATAAGAAACAGTGTGGAAAAGAAACTTGTGTAGAAAAAGTCCAAACAGATGACTTAGCGCTAAGAGTACCAGCTTCAGAGAAGGAATACACCTGAAGATTACAGAGAAGTACAACACCCACTTACTGGGACCACACCCTGTTCTGACCCCACCCACATTGTACCCCGTCCACAAATACAAGTTGGCGGGCTCATATTCATGGAGGCTTACATGGCTTTCAGTTTCTGTGCTGATAGAAATTTTAGCTTGAGTTTATCTAAACAAAATGTAGGAATATCTTCTTGTTTTCTTGCTCAGAAATTGTTTCTCCTACGTCATCAATATACATAGTCCACAAACTTCTTCCTTTTTAAGTTGTTGTAAATAAAATTAAGAACGAAACAAGGAACTTGGGGCACTTTAAGTAAAAACAATCTGTAAAAAAAACTGACAAATTTACAGTGGTGCAGTGCAAGATGGTGGATGCTATGGTTGCAGTAAACAGCTTAATTGAGTAGACGACTTTAAGATGCTCGAAGCAGACCAACCGGTCAGGCTGCTGCCAACTAGCAAGTCAAAAAGCTCTCAATGGACCACAGAAATGATCGGATTCTCTCCCAGAATGTTGGCATTTGGGGAGAGAATCCCAAAAATTCCTTCATTTTTTCAGCAAAATTAAGGAATTCTGGGGTCAGCAGACTTTCTTTTTTCTTTCCATCTGGCAACTTAGCTCAGATCGAAGCAAACAACAAGAACTTGTAAAGGCTACACTTAACAACTCTTGCTCGTTGCAGTTGGTACAGACTCGAGTCACTGTTTTCTGCTGTTGCCAAACTTTCCTTCTGCGTGGCTAATGTACCACAGCGCCCTCTAGTGGTTATAAGGCCACAGGCTCTGACATATGCGAGAGCTTGTATGCTAAGACCGCAAGGGAGAGTTACGGCCCACATCAATGACTCAACTTGAGGCTTACTATGGCTACGGCTACAACTATGGCTAGACTGCATTTGTCTATTCTTCTACAAAAATGCAAAAGCCAACAGCCGCAGCTACTTGAATTTTACTGGTCTAAGGTTGTTTTCCCAACCACGGCTTTGGTGTCGGCTCTGGCTTAGGCTCCATCAGTGATTTTGAAAATGTGAACTTTAGGTACAGAGCTTCAAACAGGCAGAGATAGCCTAAGCTATGGTTTCAAGAATGGCCACAGTCTGCTGCCACCGGTGTCTCAGAATGGTCGCTCAATCACGAAGAAATGATGCTGAGTATTACAACCATAGCAATGATTTGGTATTGAACTTTGTGAGCATGGAACCTGACCATACACTGGATGGGAACATGTGGGGAGGTGACAATGATTGAGCGTAAATACGACGTATTAAATGTTAATTTTAAACATGCTGTCAGTGATGCTTATGTATAAGAGCCATGTGGTTAATGGAACTTTGCAAGCTATTGAAGCTTTGCATCAAAACACAACATGCCCACATTAACAAACTTAGAACTCAAATCATAAATAAATTTACTGTGATTTATAGATATTAAACTATTTAAAACCTGCTTATTATTAAGCTTGGTATTTCATTAACTTCGTAAACTCAACTCCCCCGAGACTCAAGTGGTACTGTCAAGAACACATGAAGAATCTAAGGCATAGGAGCATTCCAAGACTGAAAGAAAGGTAAGTGCATAAAGTAAAAGGCAAAAGAGCGCCAACAAGGTTGAGATAGAAAATCAAAAGATTTTTTTAATTTCAGAATAAGATCTTGCTCTACATAATGGATTTGTTTGAGGTAATTTTCATACATTTTTCAACCAGGATCTGTGGAAAACAGTCAAAGGATTATGTCAAAACTGCTCCGGTATTCTGTATGCTCAAACAGGGATTGCTATATTTATATATCAATGTTTTTACTTCAGAAGTGGTTTCTTAAGAAGGGCTTTCTTAAGGAAGAATTTCTTAAGAAAGACTTTGTTAGAAAGACTTCCTTAAGGAGAAGTTTCTTGAGGAGGAATTTCTTAGTGAAGACTTCCTTAAAGAAAGCATTTTTAAAGAGAACTTCCTTCAGGAGAACTTTCTTGAGGACTTTCTTAAGGAGGAATTTCTTAAGGAATGCTTTTTTAAAGGAAGACACCCTTATGGAAGACTTTCTCTATTCAAGTTGAGACCCTTGAATTCTAGCCTAATGAAGAGCAATTTAGTCTGATGTTTACTCCATTCAACATAGACTCTTGATTTGCAAAGAGCTTCAAGAGAGCCTAGGTTCATACAAATCCCTCTCAATTTCTATTGGCATTGTAGCATAATCTAATTTCCCATCAAAACAGCCCCAACTGAAGGGTTTAAATTTAACTGCATCCACCATGAATCAGTGATACTTTGAATGAGCGTGCAGAATTCAGACTAGTTCTGGATCAGAGACTCAGCAAGTTGCCAAATAGTGTCCAAAGAGACAGACAAAGGTGAGAAATTGAAAAGGTCGGGAGAAGAAGATTTTTCCCGAAGATTTGTTTTTTGTTTTTGTTTTTTGGGTATACCTGCCGCCGTTGGGAAGCCCGCTAGCGTGGCAGCTGTCGGACTAAATGGTGACTGACCCATGGACGCTATCTGTGTAAACGGATTTGACATCATTCCGTGTCCTGAGTATGGGGTAGAAATACGCGTACCTCTTATTATCAGCCTCAAATGAAAACCACAATATACCAAGAAGAGTACAATACTGTAAAATGCCACTGCAAGATGGAAGAAGTTATTGTAAGGAAGTTCTGCATGAAAAATCAACTTTACAAAAATTAAAATAAAAAATAAGCTTTTGTCAGTCATTTTCTGATTATTCTGAAGTAGCATTTGTCTCAAAGAACCTGAGGTTTTGCAGGTTGAGAATGAACCCGTCTGCAAACTATGCCCTCAAGTTGTTCCCCTCGGGAAAATTTGTCAATAAGCCATTTTCAAGTTAGATTTTGAATAATGTCTGGTACAATGGCTTGATTGGTCACAACTAAACACTCTAACGAGATTCCCCAGACTAAGGCCAGTGTTGCTACGTCACTAGTTTGGGGGCAAGCTTTTGTATAGCAACCTCCAGATGGGCAAAGCCAGGTACCACTGTGCCATACAGATTCATTCAGAATTGTGTATGGGTGTTCACAGTCTCTTACGTAACTACGCAAAACCTTGCCATGACTGGACGTAGCAACTGTCTCTAGTCTGAGACACCAGATTTAAGTGGACACTTTTGACTAAGTAAGTCATGTGACCAGACATTACTCAAACCTCAATAAAAACCAATAAAACAAATAACAATAATTTCATGCATTACCACTTCAACATCGAGGTGTAAACAAAACAAATTTGAAACAGTTTTTCAAATTACTTGTGAGAAAATTGAAACAAAATGAGTGAACAACACTTTTTTCAACATAAAAACAATTAAATGTTAATCAACATTTTAAAAAGAAAAACAAAAAGATTTGATGAACGCTGAAAAAGGTGGAAATGGACGAAAAACAAACATAAATGTGTGAGGTTACATTAAAAATAAAATTTTCAACAAAACTGTATGATGTAAATAAAACAACAACAACAACAACAATCATGTGGTAGTTAATATTGCAGGGACAAATGGTGATAGATTGGCAGCCATTTTGGTCTGGCTCCACTAATGCACTGTGCTCTTCCTCACAATGGGAAGGTGCCAAGGTGGCAGGCATAAGTCTACTTTTGAAGTTGGCATCATTTTGGATCCAAACCTGAAGTGCGCTAAGAGGCCAAGATGGCTGCCGTTTGATACAAATCTATGCAGGGAAACATTAACACCAGTTGGACAACAAAATGATGCTAGCCTTAAAAATACTTCTTCTTGTTTTGAAAACATGAATTTCTACAGATAAATGAAATGCATGTTTAAAAACACACACACACACACACAAGTATGGCAATTAGCATGGGAAAATTATTGAAAGGTGTAAAAAAAAAA
>CM021538.1:12624583-12640583 GCA_010994315.2 Pisaster ochraceus | reverse complement strand
GTACCCATACTTACCCCACATTCAAATGAATCAACCTTTATTGTACTCATCCTTGCCCAAATCCCCCTAACAATCTCCAGGGTTCACTCCGTGAGTTAACCCAGTTGATCCTACATGTACCCATATTGGCCCTGGTTCCATCCCATCTCCATGGTTCAACCATTGAGTTTACCCCAGTAAATCCCACAAGTACCCATCATTGGCCCCGGTTCCATACTATCTCTATGGTTTGTTCACCCAATGAGTTAACCCACTAGCTCCTACAAGTACCCATCATTGGCCCTGGTTCCATACTATCTCTATGGTTTGTTCACCCAATGAGTTAACCCACTAGCTCCTACAAGTACCCATCATTGGCCCTGGTTCCATCCCCTCCCTACTGTTCACCCAATAAGATAACCCAGTAAATCCCACGTGTACCAATCATTGGCCCCGGTTCCATCCCATCCCTACGGTTCACCCAATGAGTTAACCCAGATAACCCACATGTACCCATCATTGGCCCCGATTCCATACATTCAACATTCGTTCAACAATGCTAGTGGATCCCAAGCGTACCCCCTCCTTACCCCTCTAAGCCAATGCCTTACCCCCTAAGCCAATGCCATCTCCTGGGTGAATACCATCTCCCGTTGGTAGGTCACGTGTGTAATCTCTGCTCTTCTCATTGTTGTATTTCACAACGAGTGCAGGGAGTTTAGAGAACTCAATGTGCAAGGTGCAGCAGGCATTGTAGATATTCTGTCCATCTAAGGCCTAGAGAAGGAGGTCAATAAAACATTCTCTTAATACCAGTAGTTCCATGTGAATGCTATGGTAATCAACACACAACCTAATTATCTCCAAGATACACAAATCCAAACTGAAGTAAGAGTTAATGCACCAGATCAGGTTGGCTCGGTGGTTTCTTTCCCTGCCTTTCACCTCTGTGGCCCCCTGGTTAGAATCCCACCTCAGACCAGAGCCTTGCACGTGGATTGAGTTTCCAGTCCCCAACTGATTGCATGGGTTTTCCCCATTGGGGTTTTCCTCCAATCTAAAACTATGCATTTCTTCTTATTTCCCGTTATCGGCGCTAATGTTGCTGTTGGATGTGTAATAAAAATTAAAAATTTTTTAAAATGCTAAGACTTCCCCCCCCCCCATTTTTCACAATAGTTTGACCACTTTTTCACGTTCCCTTTAAATGTTTGAAAATAGCAATAATAATCTATGAACTCTAAAATAACACAAAATATTGCAGTTTTTTAACAGATGGTATACTTGTGTACTTACAATTTTGGCATCATTAGCTTCTTTGCTATTGTTGAACTGGATTAGAGCTTGGAAAACATCTGTTTGGAGACAGGACAAGTTGACAGGCGGTTAGTTTTACAAAACTACCAAATGAGAGCCTCATTGCATGAAAATGTCTACGCAGAAAGTGTTATTTAACAACTTCATTTGCTCGGCAAAAAACAATGTGGGGAACAATCACAATACACCACACAAACATGCTGAGTGCACGGATTGGTAGAAACGGGTCGTCAGATATTTAAATGGAGTAAAATGCATGCTCCCTCCTGCTAGCATAACAGTCACATTTTCACAACAATACCTGCCAAAAGATTTGTCAAATTGTCCCAAAACCCCATACATGAAAAACGAGGAAAGTAGTACGTATATAAAAAAGTTCAATCAGGGCCCATTTCATGGTTTTTGCTTACTGTGGAATTATGTGCTTACTGCCAATAGATTATTGTGCTTAACAGGGCTCCATGAGGGCAGTCTGTGGTAAGAAGAGCCATGAAATTGGGCCCAGGTGATGTGAGAGATCGAAACCCAAGACTGAATTCAACAAGAAGAACTTACTGTTTTTAGTGAAGGTGACTACCTTCAGGATTGTTCCATACTTGGAGAAGATTTGGTGTAAGGTGTCCACATTGACGGGGTAGATCATGTGTTCAATGACGGCACGGAGTACGTGCTGAGGACCTCCTGGGCTGTCTGCTACTTTCGGTGAAGAGCTTAAGGATGAGAACTGATGCTGAGGCAGAAGGGCTTGTGTTGCTTGTAACGCTGCCTGGGCTGCCACGTTCTGTCCAACGGAATGCAGGGAAACGGCGTGGTTAGGGAACCATTTGTTAACAAATCACTCGTCTCGTCATTTTCTCAAGACATTTATTGGGGTTCGTTACAGGGAGCATTTTTAAGCAGAAGATATTGCTGGGTTTATCGGCTTGGCGAATAACAACAGGGTACTGGCAGATATACATTGTAAGCATATAGATTGACTGTTTCTGCTGTATGGGAACTTTACATTCAGCAGCTCAGAGAAAGCTAAACATGTTTATCTGGGCTGAATTTCATCTGGTTACAAACTGACTATATAAGACTTTAAAAGCTGCAGTTTTTTTTTTCTTTAGATTTTATTTTGAAGTTGAAGACGGCAGATAAGATTTTGGGAAAAGTGCGAGAGAGATAAACACAGAGATAAAAAAAAATAGTTTGAGTTTCCAGATTGTTTAAAGAAACAGGGTACAATAACAGGAATATTGAAAAAATAGTCAGATAGGTATGGAACTTAGTTTAACAGGCCTGGAAATGCAGTGAGGCCGTGACCTTTGATAGCCTCTGTGAACTTAATTTTAGCACTGCCACCCTTTCAACATTATTCCCATGGACACGTTAATCCTTTTTTGGCAACACCCCAACCAGGACTCAGTTCCAGGCCAGTGCAAATGGACCTTACAGATGAGATTGAAAAGTGTATACAGGTTGCCCAGACAGGTCTTCGAACGAACTTCAACTGAAAAGTCACTGTCTGAAGTAAGCATGTGTAAGATACATGTGGAGTGTTTGTCAAAAGTAGTAAAACTCTTCTGAGCAAATCTTCACCTTCAAACACATGCGCATAGATTTTTTTATTTTATAATTTTTTAACTTCAACAAATTTTATTAATTTAGCCAAAACCTGTTCTTTCACTGTATACATTTTTTGTTTCAGATAATATACATGTATGTTCCATGCTCTATACAAGTATTCTGATTCACAAAATTATTCAAAAAGTATTCAAACAAAGGAGTTTGTTCTTTGTTAGGGGAGCTGAGATAGTTGACACATAGTCAAATTTTTCAGATTTTCTCGGAGTCGCCGGAAAGACTTTACCATTTACACTCACTTACTGGGGGCTTCGGGACTCTAGGTGGCAGCAGACATACCAGGTAATATTCCGTTGGTTACATATTTCTGAGCATGCACGCACTTCCCCGAACTGTATCAATTGACCTTGGAAGTCTGCCACCACCAAGCGACCCCCAAAACACTCTGATTGAAAACTTAAAAGCGTCCATTTAAAAAAAAGAAACATTTAAAGTGAACTTATAGCCAAACAAACAAACTTTAGCAGAGGACAATTTTTTCCCCGTACATGTACAACTGAATAATGCGGCTTTGTCTGGTGCCATCCCAGCATAAAACGTGCGCAGAGTCACTCAGTTCCAAACATATGGTGACTTTCTGGCATTTAAATGTCAATGTAACATCCCTGAAAGAACAGAGTACAGTGTAGTTTGGAAATTAAAATGTTAATTGTATCTGGCACGACATCCAGACAGTTCAAATGGATCAAATTTCATTCTCTGGCTAAAATTAAACTATCCTCTCTGTCTTTAATTTCTTTTTCTTTTTTTCTTTTTTCTTTTTTCATCGTCAATATTAAGCATTCTGTTTGGGATTATCAGAGGAGAACCAAAACGGTCATGAGCTTTTCAATTCGTAAGATAAGACTTGAGCATGGAACATATACATATGTATATAAATATGAGTAAACGTCTTAAGGTGGAAAAGGTGGAAACTAAAGAAAGATAAAAGAGACACCAACAGACACGGCGTTCTTGTCCAGAGTGCCAGAGTAGGAGTCACTGTCTGGGAGGAGATTCCCTGAAGAGGAGGGATTGTTTAGCACGGCATTCACAGCAGCAAGGGCAGCCTGTACCGCCACCGTCTACAAGAAGTAGGAGTTGAGAAGATACCAGGCAGAAGGGAGAAAGAGGGTGGAGGAAGAGAAGTGGGCGGAGTAGGAGGATAAGAGGTGTAAGTTGGAGAAAAGAGTAGTGGCAAAGAATTGGATTCGGGGAGAGTGGGAGGAATATAAATGAGGGAAAAATGGGAGGAGTCAGGCAATGTGGGTGGAGCCAGAGAAGTGGGATGAGTGGTGCAGACATAAAGAGGTTAGAAATGGATGATTCCAGGTGGGATGAGATTAAACAACGGACAGATTGAAGGTTTGATGAGGTCCAAGAACGAGAGTTGATCAGCACACAGGGTAATAATACAATGGGTGGAGTCACAGAAGGGATGGAGTCACAGAGGGGGTAAAGTCACAGAGGAGGGGCAGAGTGACAGAAGTGGTGATTACAAATAATGATTAACATAACACACAGAGAAGGTCAGTAGGTGAGACAAAACCAAATGTGGAGTGATATATAAAAATAAAAGATTTTCAATAAGATGAAGTGAGGTGAGATGAAGGAAGTAGGTGGAATGGAACAAAAGGAGGGTTGGAGTCAGAGAACATGTATGAGTTACACAAAAAGAGAAGTGTTTAGAAAAAAATGAAAGAAGATGTGTTGGGAGTTTCATTAGTGGACCAAGGAAGGGTCAGGTAAAAGAAGGAGGAAAAGACAAAGAGTTAAATGACAGATCAAGTTGAAATAAAAGAATTATAATTGTACATGTTTTCGAGACGAACATGTATAAATCCATGATATAATAATTCATTTGTGACGTGAAATGACAAAGAAGTTAATGAGATTATGTGAGCAAAGATGAAGATGAATCAGAGGAAAAGAAAAGGGTGAAAAGAGAAAATAAAAAGAGAGTTAAGGCTGATTAGAAATTAATTTCTATATTCTGTTTATACTTCTTTAAGTGATGCAGGAAATATCAAGATTAAAAAGGTGCTTCTTCTTGACAGGTGTTGATCAACTAAAACTGAAGAAATTATGACTATCAAAAATTGTTGTGTTTTTTTATGTGAGGAGTGGATTTTTTGTCAAAATATCTTGTTTCCTCAATGCAAAAACATCATCACAGCTACACCTGTATAGTGGATAGTCGTACTGAAGTCTTTGATCAAAGTAAGACACTTTTCATTTGCCATAATTTGTAGGTCTCTGTCTATTGTCTGGACTCTTTCCTATTCACTGAGCTGATTTGAATTGCTCCACGGCTTTGATTTGAGTTTGTAAAACTGTATTGATTTTTAAGGAATTGCAGATGCAAGTAAGTACCGTTGCATTGTACTGTGATGTGCGACCTCCAGTGTCCTACATACAATAAGATGTTACAGTGTTATAGGATGTTAACAAAGGATGGCATTTTTATTTGATTCATTTTTTTTAACAAACAGCGAGAAAAAGAGAAAAAATAATGAGAATAAAAATCAAGTTAGCGATAGATCACACAATAAGTTAGCGAACGAACGTGAACGAAGAAAATTAAACAAAGTTGTGTGATTTGTATTGATGTGAGATCAGTATAACAAGATGACCGGGTGGAGGTGGAGGTTAAGATGTTGGAAGAGGATGAGGGGTTGAAGAATGTATCAAGGAATGGTTTGAGGACAGGAATAAGGGATGGGTGGAAGAGTGAGGAAAGATGATACAAAGGAGGACAAATTGGAGACAAACAAAGATGATGGGAGTGACGCAACCAAAAGGAAAGACAAGATGTGCAGACGATGTGAAAGACACACAAGTACAGTGATGAAGATAAGTTCAAGATGAGGACAGAATGATAATCAAGATAAGGATTCAAACGGGCAGACAATGCGGGAAAGTTTGAGGTTTTCAAGAAAGGCGAAATCAGGGATAAACAAGGGAAGAAACAGAAGAGGAGAGGAAAATGGGAGAGATAAAAAAAATAAAAAGATGTTAGCATTCAAGGCATAAGACATGAATCAAAGATGATTTGCAGGGATCAGATGCATTCCTTTTCACTATTTTAACAAAACAAACAAAGTTTTGCTGAAAAGTTTCACATGAATGAGAAGAACACATTCCAAGATTTAAAAAAAAAAAATTTTTAATTACAAAAACAAGAAATCAGCAAAGAGGAGCTTGAGGGTTTTTTTCGAAGAAAGAATCAGAGTGGATGGGGAATGCATGTGAAACAACACAGTGTAATGAGATACAGATGGGACATAACTAGTAGTGGGCATTCAATGGGAATAATACTTTACAATAACATTGCTACTCAGTTGTTGTTTTTTGGACAAGCAAGGACAAACGGCCCTTTTACAACATTCCTTTCTACATATACACACAAATATTAGTAGTTTTTAATGACAAGTGTTTGTCAAAAGCCATAGGACTGGCAGGAGTGTCGTCGGTCTGCTATGGTAACACTACACTTTATTATTTCAAATGTGTGTAGAGCAGTAGAGCAAACCAGGAGTCTTTGACACACAGACATTGTGCCTAGCGGCCCTGATGTCACACCCCCCCCCCCCAGAATAGAATTGTGACCTGTGAGACAAGGTGTGTTTTGTGAGGTTTTTTCCTCTTTTTTTCCACCCCCCCCTTCCCTTTTTCCCCTTTCTCTTTTGTTCAGAGTCTTTTCTTAGCAGGACAATGGAGAAATGTTGTTCCCGACTGAGATGAATTGTGTGACTGTCTGGAATGTACAAGGGTGTCTGGTTAGGATGGATAATTGGTTTACATTAGCACCTGAGCAGCACAACAGGTGTATTGCAGAGAGATGGGGGGAAAGGGAGAAACAGCGTTTGAGTTATCTCACGAAGGAATTTGTTAATCTGCTTTTTTAAAACAGCTCTTCTTCATCTTTTTTTCTTGAAGGTTTTTCCTCCGGTGTCTATACAAAATAACAACAAAAGCAAATACTAAAAAAACACACACACACACACAAAAGAAAGCCTGACAAACAGACCAAAATAACCGTTTTAACTCTTCAAAAGTTGAAGAAGAAGTTAGACCGTAGGACTTGGATGTGAGGTTACTGGCCAAGTGGTAAAATTACTGCACTCTGGCTAACAGTAGTCCTGTGGGTATTTCAAGCCCTGCCATCCCATTCTAAATCTTGACACATTTCTTTCATTTACATGTAAATACACAGAAATCCACCCCAACCCTCACATGCCTTGCATGGAAGGCACTTTTCTTTAACAATCATTACCTCTATGGTAAAAAAACAAAAAGAAGCTGAGAATTTTGGTTACCAGTAATAGGTTCCCAGCCAAAATATCATTTCACATGTACAATTTGTGACAGTTTTCCTGCTTAATTGAGCTTAGCAGAAATTTGCTACGCAATTTTTTGTTTTGTTAAAGCAGCTCTATGACATTGGCCCTGCCGGCTACATTTGATACTGCTAGGGAAGTTACAGTTCTTGACACGCCAGCAGCCACAGAGAGTGGTTGACACAATCTTGCTTTTAGTTCAACGACAACTGAAACTCGCCGATCGTGTTTACTTGTATCCCCAATGGATGTTGACGTTTTGCGCAACGATTTCTTAATCCCACCCGAATAGATTAACGACGCCTAGGAGTGGTTTTTACACCAGGGCCTGGCTAAGGTGACATATTTGCCCGGTTGCCATGGTTACAGTCTATTCAGGGCTCGGTCTGAGAATAGCGTATTCAAGAGCCGTTCCTCAGCAGTGCAAACTTGACACCTTGTGAGGGAATTAATCATGCATGCCAGGGCTTTAATCTAGCCGGTGTCTTTGTGCATTTCTGTAAAAGATGGCCCAATTTTTACGGCGAGAAAATGCCTTTTATCAGACACACATTATACTGAGAGTATCGGGGAGTGATGTTAAGCCGACGTTGGTGTGCGCATAAAAGACGAACGCGGATTTACAGGCCCTCCATAAAGGTCAAGGGTTGTGAAATCAAACCTTGATGGGATTTGTGAGAGTGTTTTAAATTATCCCCCCCCCCCCCAACAACCTGAGGGTATTATGCGTAAACCGTCCAAACAAGTACGTAGACTTGGTTGGGTTTTTTTTTTTTTCATGTTTTAATATGCAACAGCAACAAGGAATTATGGGGCACATTTTTGACAAATAGGAACATTTGAAGCTTCGGTCATAGGCAAAAATGTTCGCAAAATTTGCCAGTAACAACATTATTTAGATCGACTAGTGAACAAACTTGGAAAGCTCAATGAGGAAATGAGACCAGTGAAAAAACTTTGAAAGTTCAATGAGGAAATGAGGCAGTGAAAAAACTTTGAAAGTTCAATGAGAAAATGAAATAGTGAAAAACTTTGAAAGTTCAATGAGAAAATGAGGCAGTGAAAAAACTTTGAAAGTTCAATGAGAAAATGAGACAGTGAAAAACTTGGAAAGCTCTATGCGGGTTGCCATTTTGCCACACACACGTGTCACATGTTATAATTTTGCCATTCATGCCAGCTCACATTGGATTAATACCCTACATCTATAGTTTTACACAGACTGCTTGAGCTCAGCTTTCTATTATCAGTAACCTATAGACTCATTTTCTAGCCATAAAATTTGAAGCAGACATTCATTGAACATTCAATTCCAAATCTAGGTGTCAAATTTGATCGCTGTTCCTCAAAGAAGTCTCGCCTTTGACAATTACAACCACCGCAAAAAGCTCCTTAACCTGATACATCATAAGTACTTTTAGAAATTGTGTTTATGAAGATCCAGTCTTGCCGGGAAAAAAAACCCACACAGTAGGTTTGCATTGAATTGATCTCTTTACAAATATCCTTGGTTTATCGGGCATCAAGGAAATCCTTCAAAATAACAGCGTTCAAATTTGACAAATGACGAAAACAAATTGCACAAACATTAAGCTTGACATAAATGGTAGGCGGCAAGGCCAGCTTCTTTTGGATACCATGAATTATCGCCTGATTGCTCCTGGGCAGAGTGACGACTTTTCAGCATTCAATTGAAGGGTTGTTTTGGGTTTTTTTTATTACGTAGATGATGACTGTGAAGTACGATTTGATTGATCAGTTTGTGAAAATGTCTAGGGGTGGGAGGTGCAAAACCTTTACTGACAAGCAATGAGCAGACAAGGAGGAGGGGGTAAAAGGGAGCACAACTTGAAGGTGAAACAATTCTTTCTGCAAGCTCTTTGAGACAGCATGGAGCATTACTTTGGACCATCCATTAGGACTATTTCCTCGTAAATTAATTCAAAGGGATAGTGCGGGATGATGCAATTTATTCTCCAATATCAAAGATTGACAGAGACCGATCGGCCGTGGGTTGTGCCGTGACACAATCGCATCTAAATTTAGCCTCTGATATTGTTGTCAACAGGCCAAGGCTGCTATGTGGACACTCAACATTTCCATCTTAACTGTCTCCAGTCAGGCAATTTGATTTCCCAAGTAAAATTCCCTCAAGTATTTTTCTTCCAATTCCCAAAAGGTCACACAAAAACATGTTATCATCAAATTCTTTTGTTCAAACTCCCAACAGTGACCAATCTTGCCAACTACCCATTGAGTCACAAATATTGTCCCTTTTTGTTGTTGTATGTGTATAAAAATCTCACAGATTTTACCAGTTCACAAAACAAAGATGAAAAAACAGTGTTGTGACTCTTCTTGGGTAAGGATTAACAGTTTTAATTGGCTGAAACCTTTAAAAGCAAACCCCTAACCCCCCAAAAATCCCTCACGCCGATGTCGAGGTGTTTTCTGTGATAGCACAGTTTAGCAGCAGCTTAACTCCACTCCAAATATTGCCAGTGGCATAGTGCTCTACAATTTCACCGTCTTATAAATTATGCAACGACGTTCAACATCGTTGGATTGTAAGGGGAAAAGGCATGGAGCCTGTATCGGCTAAGCGCAGGGTCCTAAATGCACTTCAGGCTGTACCCAGGCGTAATAATGAGTTTGCGCAACGTTACACCGAGTTGGAACAAGTTCCTGCTCAGTTGGTGTGAGAAATTAATGCATCTAATACCCACTGCCCTAAATTCATATTTCTTAGACACGTCAAATCCACCGGCACTCAACGGTACTTGATTTCCACTGAGTGGTTCTAGTCTTAGTGGACTCTTTGGAAATTCACTCTCTGTGTTTTAGGGAAGGTACTGTCGTGCACTTATGGGGGGTGGGGGGGGTGGTGAAGCTTTGATGGTTATAGAAGAAATCTGACTCCTGCAGTCTCCACTTATTGATTTGTGTCATTCATAAACAAAGTTATGGAAAGCAATCAGTAAAAAAAAAAAAAACCCAATCTGTCAGGTGGCTGTCAATTTGCAATAACAAAATACCTGTAAAGATGATTGGAGTTTTTTGTAGCGATAATATTAATAGAATCTAGAATGGGTCCAATTTTAAAAGAGCTGTTTTTAAAAGCAGAAGATCTTTCTTTCATGTCTGAGAGGCATAAATTAGCAAAGAACCATCCAAAAACAATACAAAAGACTTGGTACTTCACCTGGTGACTTTCTGTTGTAAAATCTGTTTGTGCCAAGTAACTATTTGTGTGTATTTGTGTACAACTACAGAAAGTTGGCCGCTGAAATGGATGTACAGTGTACATGTAAGTGTTGTGTAAGTGTTCTGTACATTATATTTCACAAGGACAAATACCAAACTGTTCTTTCTTTCCTCAAACTCCCCTTCAAAAACATTTTAGGGGTTGGATTCCTCATTAATTTGAAGGTAAATTTCAACAAAATAACATTGTTAAAAGAGAGACCTTTCTGGGGGCCGTTTCTGCAATACAGCAATGAAATTTATACATTTTAAAAACAACTGATAACATAAATGAAAGCAACAAGAAGCCATAAAAAAACAGAAAGTTAATTTTTAAAAATTTAAAAAGCAAATGGTACTCTGAAAATATTGACTGATGGAAATTGTTAAGGAGATGGTGAACAGCACAGTAATGTAAAAAATGCCTCGTGCAGTTAACTAAATTTCCAGTAATTGTAGCAATTACCTGAATTCAATCAAAATGAGAAGAGGTTCAAGAAATATTCAGGCTTGTCTAATGTAATTAGTCATGCAAGGTTATCAGCAATCGTTGTTATTAATATAATTATTTTTTTGGACTAATGATTTGATGTTGCTTTCTTAACCCTCTTCCCAGCAAAGAATACATGATGTTTGTTGTGGAATCTTTGTCCCCATCCAACCGATGGTCTGATTGAGTAAAGTGGGCGCGTTATGCCGTGTCTGCGATGGTAAATAATATATGTGATTCTGTCAACTCTGCTTGGCAGTCTCTTCGAGTTTGCTTTGACTCTAGGGTATCTGGGACTACATGCACACCAATGGAGTAGAGTTCATTAGAATCTGATGAATGCGTTCCCACGGGGCACTCTAGACTTCCCTGATCTATCAGAATCCTTTAGAGTGAGGTAACACATCACTAAATCATTTGTACTCTGCTCAAAGATACAGGATGTCTCATTGGTTCAGGGAAGAGCTCATCCTCTTCCTTTAGTGGCGATAAATAATGAAGAACATCTTATGCTTGATCAGAGATTATGTTCACGCTTATACGTGTCCATGTGTGTATTCCAATGTTTGCTACATGTACATGAATGTTCAGGGGCGTTGTTCTTGCACATGGCAGTATTTCAGGAACAGACAGACTAATACACCCTGCAAGTCTCATGTATATTCCTTGGGTTCCCACGTACAATGCTTTAACGTGTGATAAGATCAGAATACTTAGCCCTAGCCCAACCTTAGCTTATTCAGTACCAACTTGATTAAGCCAGGCATACATGTAGTATTTGGCCCAGGAAGAAAATAGGACAATTTTATTGAGTACAAGGGCTGACATAATATATCAGACATGATATTTGTTCCTTGGAAAAAAAGTGTGACCTACTTGTTCTTAAGGTGTAGGATTGAATGAACTTTTCAGGCTACTTAATCCAAGTATTTTCTGATTTATCCCTAGGGCAAAGAAAAAAATCATATGGTACAGGCTTCAATAGACTTTTCAGTATTAACTTTGCTGATTTTTCAGAGTTCCAAAAAGAAAATCAGAAATCAGATGACAGTAGGAAGAATATCATGCCAGTTAAGCTTTGACAAAACCTGAGAACAGAGTGTTGGAACAGCTGGGGGTTGTTAGGAGTGAAGCTGAAGATGGAAGATGTTTATTGGATTGAGATGGTCTTAACACAGGTGTGACCATTAGGATGACCTACCTGATGCGCCGGGGAATTGTCCGTCTTGAGCTCCTGATGGGTGGAGAACTGGACAAAGACAGGCTTGCCGTGCAGTGTAGTCGTGACTTGATTGTAGTAGGATATCATCTTTGTGGATTGGCTAACATCAGCTAGCTCTATAAACGCCTGAAAAGGAAGGAACGTTGAAGAGTTACTTCAATGGGGGCCCGAACAAATTGGAACAAAAATGATCCAAGAGAATCAAACTAAGGGGATAATACCTTAAACTTCAATTTATTTTCTTCAATTTATTTTCCACTGTATCAACTGTAAATTACAATTTAATACGAGTTCCAATGACACACACAACTTACAATGTATTTCACACGAGTTCGTTCAATGTCACTGACAAACAACTGTTTGTCTTTAAATTGCCATATTTTTTCCCCCAAAAGGCCTGTATTAAAACAAGAATGTGAACTTCAAACAAAGACATTGGCCACCTACACAGTTTCTTCCACTGAGGGGGGTGTATACATATCATAGTGCAGAACTTTTATTTGTGGCCGATTTACTTAAGCAGCCATGTTACTGTTGTTTTTTTTCATCAGCAAAAATCTTGGTGAGTAAAAACCGTAACCAGCCAAAACTCCATACAATACATGCCTGGTTCCCTGGCTTAATCAAAATGTTCATGAGCAGTGTTTTCTACTTACTGGAACCATAGAGAAGGAACCACAGGGGTGCATTACGTGTACATTTAGTACCCCAATGAAATTTATCTATGCTTCTTAAACCTCAATGTGTAGCCTACTCACCTGGCCTTTGTTTCTGATGCATAGGACCTTGGTGATAGTTCCGAATGGAACACCTAGGCTGACCACCTCAGCTTCATTCACGTCTGGTGCTAAGTTACGGACGTGAACCACCCGGGACGGTGGTGCCGCCTCCCTCTTCACCTGCACAGGGGGAAAGAAAACAAGAATTGGAGGATCACAATTACAGTTGCTTACATACCTAGTGGCAAACAACCTCTTCAATTGAAGCTTTGTCTCATCTGGCTATGTCTGGCTGCGGCTAAACATAATCTGTTACATAGCCGATGCATCCATTAGTCAAAGCCAGAACAAAAGGCAATCTATTAAGACATAGCCTCTTCATCTCGCCATCTGAAGAATCAGAGATCAGGTTGGCTCAGTGGTTTCTTCCCCTGCCTTTCACTTCTGTATACCTTGGTTCGAATCCCACCGAGGACCGAAGCATTAGACGTGGGTTGGGTTTTCAGTCCCTATGTACACATGTACCTGAATGTGTGGCTTTCCCTTATATGGGGCTTTCCCCTCACACAATTAAAACTGAGATTAAATAACAATAATAAGCATTTATAAAGTGCCCATATCTATCATAGGATTGCGCAGCGACGCATCAGTGGAGGTAAAAGGTCCAGTCACTTACCCCCCACCCTTTCCCCTCTCCCCTCCCCTCCCCTTCCCCCAACAAAAAAAACAGCAACAGCAACATCCCAAACCCCACAGCGTTTGAAACATTGCACAAATCCTACCTCCAGAAGATGTTTTTTATATTACGACTCCAGCAAACCAACTGGGCCAAATTTCATGGCTCTTTTTTTTTCTGACGAATTTCTGAGCGTATGCCTTTTCGATTTAGCCAGTTTGCAGCGCCATGAAACTGGGGCCTGATGAGCTCCAATTAACCAAAGCGCCTCAGTGTAATCCATCATTGCTCCTATTACATGTATGTCTCTTGTTAATGCTATGTCAACCATTTAGAGGTAATGGCTTCTATGGCCAACACCAGAGAGCCCAATTTCATAGCGCTGCATAAGCAGGAAATATCGCTAAACATCTTCTGCTAAGCAAACAAGAGCAGGATACCAGTCACAGATGGTATATGTGACAGGGCACTCTGGATGGTAACCTTATTTTGGTAACCTTATTTTGTGCTTTGCTACTTTTTGCACTTAGGCAGCTCTATGAAAATGGGACCAGGGCCCAACTTCATAAAGCCTCTAAGCACAAAAACTTGCTAAGCACAGACAAATATTGCTTAGCAAAAACAGGTTACCAGCCAACATTCCATAAAGTTTACATTGTTGCCACTGGTACCCAGAATTTTCTGCTTAACAGCTTTATGAAATTGGGCCCTGGCCTAGAATATCATTCAAGAAAAGGCATGACTAGTTTTCTTGACTTATAAAAGGGATCAGTCCATTCTAGTCTTGCTTTTTCAGGGCACGGCAGCGCTTCCTTGTACATATCTACTGAAACATTTCAAGGGGCACCAAGGCAATGACCGGGGCACCAAGGCAATGACCGAGGCAATCTTCCATGAAGTAATCAAGCCTGCAATATTTGTCTTTACACTTGAGGTGTTCTTAAGGTATTCTCTGTAGTAGTCACCGAACACTTGGCTGGTTTAATGTATCACGATGATACACCAATAGTGTGAATGAATGCACAGAACGTCATTATGGTGCACCACAATTGTCACGTTCCTATTCTCATGAATACCAATTCTACTTTATCATAAACAGGGCCAGACTAGATCATTTTTCCCAGCCTCGGTTTGGTTGTAATTCATTTGAAAGGGGAGAACACAAAGTAGAGCTACCATGATGATGATGATTACGTCTGGATATCGATATGCAAGACCATTGTATCATAAGCTGGAATAAGCTTTAAGGAAAGGTATATCATTGCTAATCACTCTTAAAGTTAATGGCATTTAAAAACTTATTGGTTTGAAGTACAGCAGCTTTTGACATTAAAAAGCATTTTGAGAAACATTTCACTGCAAAATAACGTGGTTATGTAAAAAGATATCAGTTTTTATGCCCCAAATTTTGAATTTAAGAAACGCTACTGTCAGATAAGGTTCTCAGATTGTGTATTCCTTTGGGATTATTCTTCCTGCGTGGACATATTCGCTCTGGCTTTTCAGCGATATCTCAAAAACCCGACTATCTTTTGAAATAAAATGTTCACATGTTATTTTTATTGTATGATCTAGACTTATACAGGATTAAAACATCCAAACAGTTCAAACACCAAAAAGAAATACTTTGCCTCAGCAGGACAAAGCATCCAAACTTTTTGATGTACAACGGTTTTGTTTTGCTTTTTTGATAACTAAAGTAAACATCCACAGATTAAGTAAGGAAGAGGTGTACTTATTGACACCTTGCACCGACCTCACATGTCACTACGGTTTGCCAACGCCCTGCCTTTTTGAGCGTCAAAATGCAAGTGTAGATATGATGCCGATGGCTGTCTAAGTGAAGGCACATCACATAAAATGATTTATCATGGGTGGTAATGATATCAGGTGCACTGGGTCTGTACATGTACACGCATATTTTTGAAGAACTTTAGATTTTGTAAACATAAAAAAAAGTCTGAATTCAGATAAAAAGAAAATTATTTTTTCACCCTCGAAAGAAACAAATAGATTTTGGTATACACATTTTTTCTACATTGTGAAAAGTGAAAGTATCTTCCTCAGCTATCACTACTTTTGGCTCTATGGGTACACCGGTTGTACATAATTATTTTTAGAACGTTGTGGAGAGAAATGAAATAAAACTAAAGAATGGCACAGGTTTTGATACTGCCTTTAAAAACATAACTTCAGTATTGGTGATGTGACTGGTTTGGCCTTGTGGTTTATGTTAATGTGTGCAACAGGTGGTAAGTGTATTGGAAGGGGATGCAAGGGCATTGGATAGAAAACACTACAGTTCTGAAGAGGGAAAACTACAATTGAACCATGATTGAACGTATGTTGATGATGCATCCACAGCAAAGCAGCCATTGTTGAGTTATCACAGAGGAACAGGATGCAAAG
>CM021538.1:12577546-12615034 GCA_010994315.2 Pisaster ochraceus | reverse complement strand
GCAAAGAGATAATGAAGAAGTCACTTGTCAAAAAGAAATTGTTATCACTTGTTGATAAAAAATAGTTTATGTAATTAGCTGGTTTTTAAAAAAAGTTACATGGATGTGAACAATAATGGCAATTGTGAAATCTTTTTAACCTCAAAGTAGTAATCTTTTTCCAAACTGTGCAGGCCTGGAATCCCATTTTCAAAAGGGCCAGACTATTTTCATTTTGCAGAGGGCACTTCCATTGGGAAACTTTTGTCTGGGCAGCAAGGCCAAGACCAGGGATAACAGGGACCATGGCCTCCGTTTAGTACCAGTCCTGGCTGTAAAAAACACATTGCGAGTGTTGTGGCTTTTCTTTGGCAACATTTATAACTGATCAGAATTGATTGAAGGGATTGGAATGACAAAATGGAGCGGTACCGTGCGAACTGGGACACAGGGCAGCAGGATATAAATGATTTCCTATCCATATATGCCATATCGGAAAACAAAACTAGAGTGAAAGTACACCCTAATGAGGATATAACATGTTTCATTGTCAAAGTGGAACTTTTTAGTTAGAAAACGTTAAAGATCTTGAATTGATATATATCTCGTGTATATTTTCTTTTTAAAAGCCAAAATAAACTATAGATGTGTTTTGATAGCATTATAACGGAAGAGGAAATACTTGCCCTGGATCATATTGTCATTAACTGATAAATTAAAAAAACACGGATGTGAAAAATAAGCAGTTATCTTTTTGGGGGGGAACTGTGGAAATATGAAAACTGAACTGCGATTATTGTTTTGGCATCAAAGTTTTATATAAACTATTGTTTCTGGCTGATAACTCCAACCCTCCGTGTGACTATACCCGTATCTTTTATTACACAAGTACAAAGAAAAGCTGATGGACTTTATTATCATGCAATATTATCCAATATTTTCAAATCAATGGGAATGACGTATTCCCCCAGGTCAACAGTTTATAGTGGAGAGTAAGCATCGAGTACAGAACCATTGTTACTGGTAATGTGGCGCGTGTGTACTAAAACACACCATGATGTAACACAGATAGAAAAGCTGTTGGAACAAATGAAACATAATAATAAAATAAAGCCTGTTTGTTAGCAATGAGGTTAAAACTACTATAACTGAAAACATCACTGTTCTCCCTCGATGACCATGGATTATCATAAAGAACACTATAGCAAGTGTTTTTTTCACAAACTGCCCATCTTTACAGTGGTTGGTTTAATACTCTCCAAATTTCCGAAAAGATTTGGGGGTTTGGCAAGCTTTCCCCTAACTTTTTCAGTGACTACATGAAGCCAGCAGGAACAGTTAGCTTGTCACATCACTTGTCTGCCAGCTTTTCACTAGTCTATTGAATGGGGATGCTTTTCAACACTGAACTAGCCAGCTGGACCACTTGGAAAGAAGTTTGACTGGTGCTAAAGTGTTTACTAACATTGTACCAGTGGACCACTGTTCTCAACAGAAAGCATTCATGAATAATGCTAGAAGACGGCTTATAGACAATCTGTGATTAAGCTGACATTGACATTGAAAAGGTATTGTTGTGGAAGTGGCAATTTGAACTGATCACGCTCTCCAATTAACAGAAAATTTGAAGAGCCGAAAACCAAATTTCTGGCCTAAACCTTTAGACAGCGTTAGTTTTTCTTTTTCTGTCCTTTTGCTCTGTAGCATTTTCCATGTTCATCTAAGGAATAACTCTACACTGACTAGACAAACAAGAGACAATGTAGGTTTCAGGCATGCTGATGGTAAATTATTTAGCACTATGACAATACGCTGATGGCTCACAGTAACCCCCTACAGGTAGATTATTCAACTCATGACTTGGAATTCATACATGGTGAGCACTTTTTGCAAGGCAAGGGGGAGGGGATTGAGGGCTGGGGAGAGGAGTCTAGCACCTGAGACACACAAACAGACAAGACAGACTGAGATTACAGGAAAAATATATAAGAGGAAAAAAAACCCTTGTTACCTTTTTGGCATCGTTAATGGGTGAATCACCTCCGCCGAAGGTAGAGGCGAGGGGATTAGTGGAGGTACCGTTTGGTGTGAACAACTCATCTGAGCCCCGCTGTGGTGGTGGACGAAGGAATGGAACGAGCGAGTGTAACGAACGAGCGTACGCACGTACAGGACGGAGGTGAAGAAGAGAACCGAGAGGAGAAAAAGAAACAAAAGTGGAGAAAAAAAATGCGGCAAGTCAGAAGAGGGAAGTATGAATGGACAGAGGATGGTTAAAACGACGTACATGCAAATGGACCTTGCCCCAAAACATTTCATAGCAACACACTGGTGAAATTAAGCAGTTTTGGGAAATTGTTGAAAATGATAAGATAAAGTAACTTTTTGTTTTCTGAACAATGAGACAATTGTCGTCTTGTTCCAATATTGAAAAAACAAAATCCATTCAGCTTGGCTGACTGATGATAAAGCAGCAGAAAAAACACTATCACTTTAATTGGTTTTAAATGATAAGCAATAAAGGCTTTGGGAGTATCAACAACTCCATAAAATTTATCCTTAACACACATCATGTGCATCATAAAACATTTGCCGTATTCCAATAATTTATTAACACCATGACTTTCTTTTTTCATGGGCGCTAAAATATTTTGGAAAAGGTCCATTTCAAATGTAAGAATATTTTAAGCATAAAAGAAACACAGTTGAATAACAGTTTGTATTTAGGGTACCATAACCAATCCAGTCCAAACAAAAACAGTGATTATCCTACAGCGACTAACACATAGAAAAAGTGAATTGTCTTGTAGTTATTGTGGTAAATAACTGCATAAATAATAAAACATTAAAATGGCAAGAGATGTCCACCCCCTCTGCGCAATGGAATGCCCCAACGAAAGCATGATTTCCTACACGTATGGGAGGAGGATGCAAAACAATGTGCGACCAGCAGGGGTGTGTGATAGAATAACATCAAACATAATGTAGTATTAAAAAAGCACGGGGCGGGGGAAAAACAGCTGTGATGAAGAAGGGAGTTATAATTAATCAAAAATTCAAACTACAAGAACATGCAAAATAAATGCAGCTTTACGTCTGAATTCGTGCAATGATTGGTGTTAAACGAAAAGGATGAAACTTTTTTCCACTCTCTGTCTCAGAAAAAATAAATAAAGTCAAGAAATAGTTTTGAGAGGTTGACCAAGCTGAGAGTACAGTTGATGATGGACACCGACAAGCGCTTTGGTTACAAAGTATTTGAAGACGATAATTAGTCAGGTTTTTAATGGAGCAGAGAGCGAGGGGGGGTTTCAGAACACAAATAAATAAAAACTTTTGAAAGAGAGGATGGGGGGAAGTTTGATTGATTGAACCGTGACACAGCCCAATTAGTTTGCAATGGCCATTTTATATCTTGGGAAGGACTTTTTAGGAGACTCCATTTAGAAGACATCTTTATTCTATGACATCACCTCTACAAAAGCTTACAGTGACAAGAACTTTCCCACCTGTATCCTAACATAAGCAATCAAATATTTCACTTTACACAATAAAAACAAGTAAGTCGTAAATTCATCTGTGCTACATTAAAACCCCATCTTCCTTGAGTGATTTGCTGGGATCCTTCCTCACTCTAACAAAATCCAACCCCATACAGTAACTCAACACCCAAATTGTTGGACTCTGACTATGATGGTAAGCAATGTTGTAAGTCTCAAGACCTTCTCTTGGTCTCAAGTCCGTCTCAAGACCTTTTTTTCGCAGTCTCGGGTCTCGGCCTCCCCCCTTGGATGTCCAAGTCTTGGTCTTGGACTTCCAGGTCTCAGCTACAACACTACAGTACACCTAATCTCGAGTACTGTGTGATCTCAGTCTAACAGAATCAAACAAAACCGGCAGTTGGATTTTGAAGGGTTGAGGCTGGTCAGGGTTATTGACTTTGTTTTCAACTGCAATGTGCCCAAATGATTTGCATGTAGGACATCATTTTGGTCCTCTATATTGTTGCTTTAACCATTATTAATTTATTTATTTATTTATTTATTTATTTATTTATTTATTTATTTATTTGTCTGGGTTTTTTTGTATTGTAACTGTCTAGTTACCTTGTTATCCTTTGCAACTATTGTAACTATCAAATTTATTAAGGGGGAGGTCATTTTGACATGAAATGATTTCCCAGACAGAGCACATGTACCAACATCAAGAACAAATTTATCTTAACAAGAAAAAATATCTTAGGAAGTCCAAATATCTATTTTGTTTCTCATGTACATTACACACCTTTCAGTATCAACAACTACCTGTCCATTCTAAATTTCCCAACTGACCCCCAAGCCTGGGAAACTGTAATGGGATCTTTAATATTCCTACTGCCAAGACAAGATTCCAAAGTGGACACAGATTCCACAAGTGGTTTTCCTCAGGCTCCTCATAAAGCCCCATCCAATTTCACCAAGTCTTTTCATTCAAGGCATAATCGTCATCATGCATCATCCTCTTTTGAGGAGAAACCCATCCTCAAGGATTTTCTACCAATGACCGCCTTTATAAACCTCCTGTGTGAGTTCCTCTCTTTGTCCGTCACAAAGGCCGGGGACAATTTTGTATATATATAAAATCCATCCCTGTATAGATACTTAACGAGCTACGTTAACAGCGTTACCATATTTGCAGATCTGACTACAAAGGGCTGTAATTCTCAAGGGGATTGCAAACACAGCATAGGTCTCCACTTCTCATTCTCCTCGCCTGAAAAGCACAGGATTTTAATTTGATTTGCTTCTATGTCTTGGGACAGAGTGAACATTTTTCAAGACGTCCTTTGATTACACAATCTAAGTGACATTAAAAGAACCTTCGGAAGGACTAGAGTAGTTCCGGGGAATCTAGTAGGTACAAAGGGCAAATCCAGTCCAGCAGGAATTCTTAAAGGGTGATGTAGACTCCTAAATTTACTTAGGGTCTCATGAACGCTTGCACAGAAATCACATGTATCCCATAACCAAATCGAGGCTTGAAACTCTCACTGGTTTCAGCGCAGCATTTCCAGTTTCCCTCCCACCCCTCCCCAAACTGAACAAGTGTTGTTTTTTCTAAACACACACTTTTGAAGATTAACAAATGCCTGCTTGAGCTTTGCCATTAAGAAGATGACCCTCCCCCTTAAAACTCTGCAAATATATATAAAAAGAGAAATAACTACTTTAGGTTGTTCAAAACACTCTTCCTGGTCAAGTGAAAGTTCAGAGCTGCGAGGTCTATGTTCCAGTGGAGATTTGTGTACATATTCAAGCCCTGCAAATCCAACATTTGCATACAAACAGATCAAACAACATTAGCCCCTCCTCCTCCCACGAACATCAATGGTCTATTTACCGGATCCAATCTGACCAACAAACAGTCTCGACAAACAGCCTTCAAACAGTTACTATGTTAGGCAGTTGTCAGATACACAGCCAGACTTTAGACAAAAGCTAGCTTTTAGTGACACTTCACTTCCTCTATTGTTGTGGTTCGGCTGCTCATAATACTGCGTTAGGGTTCCCATTCAAAGGCTGAGTTACAACATTTCCCTCCAAAGTATATTAGTTCCACAAGCACATGGTAACACTATTGACCAGCAAACACCCAAGTACAGCTGTGCATGTTTTGTGAGAACTCCTTGATGGAGTTGATCCTAAAGCTTAGGATTTGAAGAGATTACTGGCTGACCATGGATTTAATTATACAGCAGAAATCTGTGAGGGGATAAGCTAGAGTGAGAATCTTTTTAAAGCCTCACTACACGTGCTTATGCAGCAAGACCCAGTCTTCTTCTTTTTTTCTACCATCCATTACAATGTAGCCATACTGAGGCTGGCAAGGGAAATAGTCTGGCCCATTTTAAGTCAGATTTCACTATTGCTACTGCACATCAAGAACAAGACAACAGTGGTAGCCTTTATGCAGGTCATATTAATCAAGCTACTGAGAAAGAGCTATTTATAGCCACAACCACACCAAAGGCACAAAATTAAGTAGCCTGGCCCCCTTTTTTGAAAGACAAGTTTTAATACTCATTATTGCGGTAGAATACTGGGTATATGACAAACTTGAGCATAAAATGCTTCTAAATAAACATTGAGCATTTTTTAAACACCGGCTCTGGCTTTGACTCCGGCTTAGGCTCAGTCAGCTTGTTTGAAGGCCCATACCCAAAGTACATACAAGTTAATGCTAGAGCCTCAACCACAGCCAAAACCAAAGATGTGGTTTGGAAAAGGACCAAAGTATTAGTGTAATAGCAACCGGCACAATAATGTGAATGGAGCTTGCGGTACATCTTCTTGCAACCCTCCATCATTTTGTCGCAAAGCAGCGGGGAAATTGAGGTGAGAGAGGGGAAGTTACTTTTACATAGATCTATTCTTGGCACAATAAACAAATACCAGTCTGCTCTTTCACAGCTGCAGACTCTCAGTTCACACAAAAGGAAGTGTATCTCTTTATTTACTCCAAAAGGTACACATGTACCTCATGGACAAGCTAATGTATCATGGTCAATACTCATGAATTTTCGAACTGGGCTCTGGCTAACCACTGTGCATCGCTCGATGGTCTAGTGGTTAAGACATCTGGTCTAAACTGCTGGGGTCGTATGTTTCGAATCCCTCTGGGTTCCCATTTCCCAGCCCCTCCTCCACCTCACAAGACAAGGACAGCACTGAGTGGAGTATACACTGCTTACCACATAAGGGTAAACCAAAAGCGTATTCTACATCCCTTACGCAATTAATACATTCAATTCATTCAATTTTATAGTCAATTTGCAATTTGCAATTGACCAACAAACAAATGGATCTGGCTTCAAGTATCATCAACAAAATACCATTAAACAAGCACTTCAAATCTCATATGAAGACAAACATCAACCAATGCAGGCTGGCTAACGGAAAATCTCAATCCTATGCAAATATATACACCCCTACCATTTGGAGGTGTCAACCACTGGCACTGAAATTCCCTCCTGAAGGAATCCTGCTCAACATGAAGATTCACTTTAACCAAGTCGAATTCCCGCCTTTACATAATTAAGAGTAGGTCCATGGCAAAAGCAAACTCTGTTTACCTAGCAGTACCCAAGAATACCTGCTAATGTAGGTTCCCATATCTTTAGTACATGGCCAAACACAGTGCTTACACATGCAAACAAATTTAATCTCATGAATCTACACACAGTGTATAGCTACGCAGGAATCAGACCACTCTCACCCATAGCACAGGGCACGAGCAATTTATGTTTGCGAAGGGGGGGGGGATTGCAGGCGAGGATTGACGCGTATAAACCAGAACTTTTCAAATCAAATTGTGGCGACTTAAATCCATAATTGCATTTTGACTTTCGGAATAGTTTAACTCGAGCCCGAGTTGAAATGCATTTATGCTGGGGATTGTTAAAGTGCAGTTAACAGCAGATGTAGAATTATCACAAAGAATTAGCCAACTCTCTATCATGAAAACATTGTACCACGAATCCAAACCGTTGAAACTTGTTGATATTTTGGGTGGAAGCAATTTGTTTTTCTTGTTTCTGATTATTTGACAAGAACAACATGTAACCTCTTCAAATATTCCATTTCACAGTATGGCAATAATTAAGTAATAAACCACAAATATGGCAATAACAATGCAAGATATACTGTGCAGCACTGTATTCCCAATGCCGAAACAAAAAGACTGTATACTGCCAACCGCCCCCCCCCCCTCCCCCAACTAACCCACATGATTCTGTACCATTGTTTCCTCTACAAAGCATTGAGTTCAAGGTGAAACACATAACAGTTCAATTATCTGGGTGGATGGTTTGGAGGGCCTAACGGGCTGAATTCTCAATCGATACCCATCGTTATCGTTGCAGCCACATTGCTGCCGTCATTGTTGGGTAAAAGCCTCTTTTCCTACCAGCTTCGGAATAAAGACCAAGGGCAGCTCTAGCAATGCCGGTTCCTTATTTAATTATTGCACATTTGATCGCACTCCCACACGCAAACAAAATGCGAAAATTTGTGTATTATTAAATATGCTCAAGTGAGAGATTGGTTTACATGTAATAATTCAAGTAGATACACGATCAATTCTCACAAAAGGTAGTCTTTTGAATTTGAGCAGTACTAGATATATTCTTTCAGAATTTTAGTAATTGAAGTAGCAATGTTATAGCTTAAACTATGACTTGGATGTGTAGTTAGGAACCGTTCGATTGTTCTAATCCTAGATACAAATGTAGATACAATCAATCTAACCTGTGAAAATTTAATTTCACGAGGTGGTAGCATTTTAGAGATATCTTCGTAAATCTTGAGTGGACTTGTTTCTCAAAATGTTATACATTATCAACAGCTGCAGTGCTTCTTACAATAACCAAAGGTATACTTTCCTTAAACTTATTTTCAAAAAATGTGTCCCCAGTTTGTGAAACACAATGTCACAATTCAAACCGTCTGGCAAATAATTGTCCCTCCATCATATGAAGTGTTTTTCACAGCTCTTGTACTACAATATTATTTCAAAGGGTGGGGGTTTGAGTTTTTTTCAAGGTGAATTTTTATGTCAACATGTTTTTGATCGCCAACCAACCATGAATTTGAAGAGAAAAATGTGCACCGTGGAACACAATATTGGCCTTGGGACAACATTGATGTTACTCCAGGTCTACCTAATAGGGGCTTAACCTCTATCCCAAACAATACAAACATGCGAATTCATCAAGCAGTCCTCTCTGATTACCCCAGCAACAAAAAGACCGTTGAGACGTGAGTGGCCCTTTCATTACACATGGGAGTGTACAATGTAACCCCTGGACTATTCCGATGGTATTCATTTCAGCCCTATTTGGAAACCCTAACCCCACCGATCAGCGGAGACATGGGGGTTTGTGACTGTGAGCGTAACCAAAACATCAGCCCTGGAGAAGTAATTTTACTAACATGAACCAAGGGAAAGTATGGTCAAAACATGACCCCTGAGGTCAACTTGCAAAGAGGGAGGAGAACTCTAAACGGTATTGATTCAAAGTTACCCTGCAGTCTAATTGGTTTTTAGCGGTTTGATACCTGATAATTTTGTTTTCTAAACAAAAACCTGCACCATGAACATAAAGCCTGGCAATGAATTCAACACCACAGCATTTCAGGATAATCAAGCAGCTGGGTCGCTTTTCAAAGAGCCGGTGAAGTTCGGGTTCCTTTTCTGTTCTAAATGAAGCCAACAAAAGAATGAAGATTTTGGAGGGGAGCTCTCAACGAATGGGAGAGGGTTAAACTTTTATTTTGTGTGAATCAATAAAAGTGTGTGTTTTTTTATTTGTTAAAATTATAAATTTACCCAGTTAGTTTCCCTTGTGGTTTAGGGCCTCTAACATGATATTTAAAAAATGCTATAAACAAGAATATAATTTTGCTGCCCAGTTTACACCATAACATATATTTTTATTGATACAATATTACAATTGAGGGGCCGTCCATGGGGACACAACTCTACACTGGAAGACATCTGTGATTTCAGTTCAGTTAAGTTTTATACAGCTACAACAACATACTAGCTAGAACAGTCACATGTCCTGCATCTACTAGGTCTTAGCTTAACAACCTTGAGCCCATCAGAGATAAGCCACAGCCTGCTGTCACCATCACATCAAGTTCACGACAGAAACCCCCACAAAAAGAAGTGACAGAGAATCCGACAGCTGCTTGTAATTGACCTCCGAGGCTTCCCCTTCAGTCTAGAGATAGTGAATCTACCTGGACACAAATAAAAAAACCTGGCAGACTAACAACTCTCTGCCAGATCTATTCTAAGTTACAGCCGTGCAGCCAACAGATTTCAAGATACTAATTCCGTAATCGTTTCCATCTAGCAGACCTTCACCCTCAAATACCTTCATGTTGTCCTTTCCTCCCACTGCCATAAATGACTAATAATATTGAAATCACATGGGGTCTGGGCTCGTTACAGAGAGGAAGTGGCCCTACAATTTTTGCAAATGTTATGTCAACTATGAAGCCGAGTCCACTTATCGCACCCAATTACTGCCATTATTCACAGAACAGGAACCAGCTACTTGGTCGTCATAATCATACTCGAGTGCCACATGTATAAAAAGGCAAAATGTTGTGGCCAGGATGAACATCTCTGACAGGGCACCAGACTGTGATCATAAAACTAGCCATCTCCATCACGTTCCCTGTACATTAGCAGCGACAAACCCGGTTTCTCACTACATTTGCCTTTCCAGCCTGTGTCTGGTCACACTGATTTGAAACTTCTAGGGGTTTGAGAAAAAATCCTGAAATTGGTTTATAGGGGGCTCTTCTAATAGTCAAGCGATCAAACCTCCCTGAACATTCAGGATGAGTGGATTGACTCTACTCATGGGGCCAATAGACGCTCGGAAACAAGTTAACAATGCCAAGAAAGTTTTATGAAAAGGAAGATCTATCTATGAAAGAAAACTGAAATCAGGGGGGAAAACATCCTGCTCACAGGCATGTTTCTTTAGATCAAGATGACAAGATGGCTACACCACAATAAAGATCTACATGTTTAGTGAGTGGATACACTAAAAAAAAACACCAATTGTTGACAAATTTGTTTGTCAAATTTAGACTCAGAATGATAAGTGTTCACAACAACACAGTTAAAAGCCAAAAATGTGTTCAATCGCTTATTTGAGTACTTGGCTCAAATCCATTCAATGAGTCATAATCTTCACAATTCATTTGAATTGTAAGTCAAATTGAAGATGAAGTTATCAACAGTTTTCTTACAGTTTCTGAGATTGTACAATATGGTAAAAGTTTGGTGAAATTCAAATGAAGTTACAACTATGTCAAAAAAAGTACATCATAAGACAAATTGGTGACATAAAGATACCACTTCCCCCTCACTTCCCCCTCTCCCCCCCCCCTCCCCACCCAAAAAAAAGACCTGAAAACGAAATCCAAATGCACTAAAAAATTCTGATATGTTGGAATTAAAAAAAATTGTGACTGTTGGTCTGTACTGGTCTGGTACCCTAAGTAAACCTATAATAAGATTTGAATCATCATTACAACTTACAAGCACATCTCCAGACTTTAAAGCAAAAATGAAGACATCTGGTAAGTTGGCAAATTATCACTAAACACGTTAACAATAATGAAAAAAAGGCACATGAGCAAAGAGAAAAAATAGCAAAATGGACACAAAAATTTCTCCTCAATGTTTATATTCAGTTTCATGAAAATTAACAGGATTAGTTTCAAACTTACCACCAAAATCGATAAGCATTTAACCAAATCAATTTTACAAAAAACATATTCCATGCATATAGTCCTTACCAGGCCTCTCTTCCGTGTTGACGAACTGTAGACATAATTAGCAGTAGGGTGGGTATGCGGTACCGCTACCAACGGTACCGTCCCATAAGGTGCACCGCTTGGCGCAAGTATCATCTCACCACCAGCGTATGGATCAACAAAGTACATTTGGTTGCAATACGCTTTCAATTAAACTAAATGCAGCTGGTGCTTCCCTTAATCACATGCGATACAGGGCTCTCTCTGTTTTTTTATTGTACAGTTAAATACAATTCCAGCTGGAGTGAGATCTCCAAATTGAAAGTGTGACCACACACAACAGACTCAATGACACAACTGGAAGAATGACTCTCTCTTGATACTTTTGTGTAGCTGCTGAACACAAGTTCCTGTTCGGCCAGGGTTTTTTCCGCCTCCTTTTTGTGTGTGTGTGTGGGCTGCTCAACACAGCAAGCCAGTCTACTGCACGCCGTCAGAGCTTGACTGAAGTGAGTGAACAAACGGAACGGCGGCTGTGAGTGCAGCGCTCCTCGCCTGGCATGGTTGTTTGCTCAACAAACCGTGTCGCTATTTAGCTAGGGTCAATCCTTCAAACTCATAAAGGAATCACTCGGCTGGAACTAGCTTCATCCATCAAAGGGGATTTTTTTTAGCCGTTGAGCACACCAACTGACTCCAGAAAAATCAGCCAAGTTGCGTAACTGATAGCTCAAGCATACAAGCCTATTATATTCCAGTTTTACTCTCCAAGCCACTCTCTCCTTCTCAATCCTTCAGCAAACACTGAAAGTGTTTCCCTAAAGCTACACAGCCAACCCAGTGAAATACCCAGCTCAGGCAAGCTTAAAGAAATCAACTCAGGGTCATCCATCCACTGTGTATTACCTCTCCCTGCTCCAACACCATTCATCCCTGTGCAGATTTACTCAAGTAACCTTCCATTCTGAGACAGCATTTTCTAAGCTTCAGCGAACTCATGATTTCTTTGCATTCATGCCGGGATTCAACAACAGATATTGCCAAAGTAGCCAGGGTTACAAGGCCAAACCCAACAAAGGAAATAATCCCAGTTACAGACACAATAATGGCAGACAAGGACCACATGAATATTCACACATCTGGCAAATCCTTTAAAATAACAAAATCACATTTTGGGTCAGGTAAAGAAATTACCGAAAGCATGCAGAGGGTAAGTAAAGGCACGTAGGGCTTTTTTAGTTTTTCTTCCTGTTGAAAAAACAAGTGTCTACTTGCACTTTATTGCCGTTATCATTCTCGATAATTTGTTTTTCCAATGGACTTTCCAAACAAATTTAACTTTTTTCATCCCTTTAGTTTCTTACCTTTGACCTTGATGTGATTTACAAATCGAAAACAAAAATTTAATCCATATGTTAAACCTGGCACATAATACCTGTTCCTCTCTGGGCAAAAAACACAACTGTAAATCTGAAATAGCGCCCTCTCTGGCAAGGTTTTATTAAACCAAAGACTTTCTTGTCAGATTTATTGGTAACAAAATGCTACAATGTGTCTGAAATCTTCGTCCAGAATTTGCTTCCTTTTTGGTGGGGAATTTACCATAACAGCTACCCATTGAAACCTACAAAGCAGAAGTGTTTACAAACTAATGGCTTCAACTGATATTTTGCTTGTTGCAAACATTTCCTGTAAGGGCCCAGCGAGAAGTTAGAAAATCTATTGCAATTTGGTTGAGGAACTTGATGAAGAAAATTAGGTGTAAAGTTGATGCGTGCAGAAGACATTCTGTCTCTCTGCAGTACTTCAGTCTTTATAATTAAGAATTATTGACAAATCCTGTTTTTAATATCAAATCAAGTATTAAATCACAAGGGAAACTGATAAATTTTGTATAGTTAGGGGTTGCATAAAGAAACCTTGTCTAGAGCAGGATTTGAACCAACGACCTCTGGATTAACGTGCCAGCACTCTACCAACTGAGCTATCTAGCCTTACTTTGGCGGTCTCCCTATTTTGTTAATATCTTTGTTCAGGAGTGCCAGTCAGAAGCCAACCAACCTTTAACTGCCGTGTAGCCAGGGAACACACCCAAGTTTACCATACAACCTGAAAAAACCTGTTTTTCAAAACAAAGGGAGGACAATGCAATTGTGTTTGATCTTAAAAGACTTTGGAAGAGTGGCTCTTCAAAACTTGAATATGGATGAATGTGCTCTCTACCATTTTATAATAAATATTTTTAAGAGCCGCTGAGGTGTAAAGAGAGCTAAAATCTACAAACGCAATGTTCAAACATATGGTGATCACCAGACAGTCAACAAGACTCCATAAAACCTGTCAGCAAGTACAACAATTCAGCATACATGTTTTGAAGTGTGTCACCACTAAGACTAGTCAACAATACAGGCATGAAGTTTGGTATTCATGCTTGAGATCGCACACAAACAAAGTGTACACATAATGCAATTGTAGTTATTACCAATGGAAAATAGTACCGTACATATGCATATTATGGGGCACCGAGTGTGACAGCAACTAGATGTGGCTGGACATCCCTCTCAGTTGCACAAGACAATGAAAAAAGAGAACTAATTTAGCCCAGACCCAAATCAGCAATGATGAAACATGTCATCAATAACATATTTCTGCAGTGAAGCGGTGCTGTGAATTGCATTTCAATATGATTAAATGCATTCAGCCATAAGCTCCAAGAAAAAAACAGGTACAGTAATTAGAAGAAATTTTTGAAATCACCTGACATTGAAACGCTCAGACGGACTAGACTTGTGCGAGTCCCCTGTTGTGATGTCTGTTATTGGTGTTTGTTATAGTCGGCTTCCTCGTAGATAGTCACAGAGAATGTTATGTTCGTAATCAGCCAAGTGTGTGCATTTTGACTGATTTTGTTTTCACGTGACAAGATGTCGAAATGGCAGCCACTTGGAAGAATGAGTAATTCTTAGGAAAGTCTTCCATCTTATTATGTATCAAGGCTGGAATTGTCTGTCATCAGTCACAACAAATGGAAATGCAAAGTTCCTTGTGAAATCTTACAAACTTAGTGCGTACCTATTTATTGTATATAACGTATATTTAAAAACATGCCCAAGACAATTTCAATATTCCAAGTGTTTGGTTATTGATCATTTAAGTAATAACAAATGATATACTATTAAGTGACGCCATGCAAATATTTAGTACTTTGTTTAAATATTTCAAATAAACATTCGCAGAAATAACGACTGCTGTCAATGCATAAACAAGCTGACTTCCCAAACTTTATTTGGGTCACAGTACTTTCACAAAGGTCAAGTACAGTTACGTGTTGTGTTTTAACTAGTACACATGTATTATAATAGGACCAATTTAATCCCACTTGCCAATAAATACACGCCCTGTAAATTTTGCTAGATATAATCTGAGAGTAATTATCAGAAGCAATTAGATAAACAAACAACAATTTAAAAGCTGTTTTGTTTGTCTTTTGTCTTTTTTTTATTTTTTTTTATTGATAATAAATAAAAACATGACCACACTATGTCATTAAAAACAAACTCAATACATGATATCTTTACAGGTTTGTCTTTCCTACGTTTCTTGAAAGCCAAAGAGGATTGGAATGAATTTGCTCTTCCAAAAACCAAGGATGTCTCACATCTTAGGGTTTGCTCCGTGGGGGAGATGTCCAGATTGGAAGAGTCAACATCGGCACTGCTCCGCTTGAAAGCGACAATGCAAACTGAATTGTCTCGTACATTCATAAATAAATTAACACGTAATAAATCGTTCCCTTCAGATGCAATATTGGGGTTGCGTGATGAGATGTCTCTCAATCTATTATGCCTGAATGGGCTTAATCACACCCACGAGGAAAGTATCACGTGAGACCGGTCAAAATGGTTTCATTCGACACAAGTGGAAACAAAGGACATCAATTTTAAACCTTTCAGTGCAACTCAAATGAATTGTGAAGATGATGAAATTAATGAATTTGCGCCAAGTACCAAATAAGGGCCTGAACTGTTAGCTATTAAGGATGTGTTGTTGTGAAAAAGTATCATTCTGAGTCTAAAATGGCTACCATTGCCCCCATTGGCCCCTAAATCAATATAAAACCAGTGCCCAATTTCAAAGAGCTGCCTTAGCACAAAAAGTAGTTCTCTAAACCACAACAGGACTATGACAACCGCAACACTGTTACCAGCCAAAATATCATGTACCATGTACTATTTGTGACTGGTATCCTGCTCATTTTTGCTAAGCAGAAAGCTGTTAAGCAATATTTTCTGCTTTGGTAGCTCCATGAAACTGAACTCTGGTGGTAATGTGTCACAATATTTGTCATTGATATTTACTATTACTGGACTTAGAAGACAATAGCAGTAATACAATAGTGCCTTATTATAACGGAGAAAGGGGGAGTATGTAAAATTACAAAAGGAAAAATAAATTAAAGAAAGAAATTAGTGACTAAAAATGTCTTGAGGAAACACTTGGTTGACTACTCCTCTGGACTAACCCCTTCAGCTGGTGACGATACCCTTACCATTCTCTCCATGGCATCCAACACAACACCACTGAACAATGCCAATCCTGTCCGACCCCTACCCTGCCCATCATCTCAATTGAATACCAACTACAGTGCTTTAAAACCCAACTCTCTCCCAACAACATTTATCCTCATCCGCCCATCACCTTCCTAACTAACACCCGCCCCTTTTACCCTCGTTGCCTACCTACACACGCCCCTCCAAATGCCCCACCCACATCATTTGAATACCTCTGGAATGAGGCGTGCTTCCACTTCAGAAAACCCTCACTCTGCGTCTTCATTAATACCGAGGCTCATCTCACTAAACCGACAGTGCGTTTTGATGAAGGCTTCACTAAATATACCTAAGAGCAAATTGGTCCAGACATAAAATTACTCACAAATTGATAATTTTCCCGCGGGCGGCAGATCGGGAGAAGTTATATGGCCTTGCTGTTTACAAATTGAACGCGAGTGCTTGTGGAAACAGTACAGTGTGGAGACTGATTCTAAAGTGCGTTTACCTTCAACAGAGAGAGTCATATGTATTGGGGGGGGGGACCTTGTGGTGAGGCGAGTCCGTACTTAATAGATGGGACTCAATGTAAGATTTGATTGGAAATTGGAAAAGAGCAGGGGGGGTACACAGATAGCGCCAAGCAAAGAGCAGCATCTATGTCTGCCCCTCTCAGTATACCTACATGTACAATGTAAGTAAAATCTAATAGCAAAGTCACCAGACTTTACAGAGACTGTGCCTTTGAAGAGTGGCGCCAGTCAAGAATCTGAGATCAGACTAAGCAAAGCGAGGGCGCTCTTCAAATACACAGGTGCATACATGTAGTTATATAATTTAAAATGGGCAACTGATTGTTGGAGGCTTACTTCTAATGGTAAAAGAGACTAACTAGTAAGTGCATGCTATTTCTCTAAACACATCTGCACAGACTACTGCCCCCACCTCCCCAATACACTTATAATGAATCTAGGTTAAAACCTTTAGCTTTTCAATTACACTGGAGTCCCGAGTGATGGATAAACACTGTTTACTTACTTAATTCCCATGTTTTTCTGCCATACTCTGTTTATTTATTTTGTTGAGCGTAGATTCAGCTTACGCGAACTTCCGCGCAAAGCTGTCAAATCCACCGTAGGCAACTCCCGGCAGTGGCTGAACCACTGACCTACTGCAATTTAAGTGCAGTTGTCTTAAACCACTCAGTGATTGAGCCTGCCCAGTGGCTATATTATCAGCTTGATACTGAGCAGAAACAGGCAGAACAATTTGCATTTACTAAGACTTCAGAATTCCACAATCACTTGACGTGCAGTGAGATCGTTAGTAACATTAGAAATGTATTGATCTGACCTGGTTGTTTTTGTAACAAGTGCAGAGCTTACAACATTTGCATCTTGCAATCAGGGAGATTTTCTACAACAATCAGGGAGCTATTTAGAATTACATTCAACACAACAAGGACAAAAAGTTTCCAAAATCAGGGAGATTTTCAAATTTTTTCATCAGAACAGAGAAAGTTTATTATTTTTATTTTCAGGAAACTTTCTGCAGCATCCAGGAGAGTTGGTAGTTCTGCAAGTGCATGGAAATAATTTGTTATCCAACTCTATTTCTACAAGTACTTCATGGCACTTCGGAACAATGCTAATGATTACAAACGCCTGAAGTTTCAAAGAGGTCTTCATTGCTCTGGTTTTTTGCCTCAGTGCTCCTTAGAATCGTTCCTATTTTTGGATTTTCCTTAGGAATTGTCAACTGAGAAAGAAATTCCAGACGGTCCAGGCATTCCTGAACTGACAGCAAACTTGGGTTTCAAAAGATGGATAAAAGCCGTTTTTAAAGCCAGCGGGGCTCACCCGTCCACGATTTTTTTTCTTTTTGTTCGACACACGGAAAAATACACCTGTCCCAAAGACATTTTTTAACCTGCTGAACTTAAGTGACTGAAGTAAGTTTCAGCGGAAAAAAAGGGTTAAATCTTTGTGATGTTTTTTGGCTGTAAGCCAATTTCACAATCGATACAAATTTGCAAATCTTTTGTAATAAATAATGTTGAATAATTGTATTTATTTATTTATTTATTTATTTTTTTCTGCTACGAGTCATGCATTGAAGTTTACAAAGGTAATATTGCAATGTTTTTTTAACATGCCAAATGAATATTCTGAAAGTAAAACTAATCGGGGGTAAAAGAAAGAAGTTATTTCCTGTGGTTATTAACAGGTGTAGACATTCACATGGAATTATTTCACCACAAACCTCCCCAATAATTATCATAATTGGCAATTACAAAGAACTTCTTGCAAAGAGCTGAAAACGCTTTTGTTTGGTTAAATCGATGGCCTTGTAGCAAATCATTATTGCTTTAAACTCCCTCGGGAATAAGCCATACTTTCGGTGTTCGTTGGGAAAACCAGACAACAGTCATCATCAAAATGTATAATTCTCATCAAAACCTAACATTTTGGGGAAACTAAGGTGAATACTTGTCTGTTTAAGCTACAGCCTACAGCTGCGTGGCAGGTATAGGAAATCAGGAAAACTTAAAGTCACGCAAGGCCTTCTTACAGTTGTATTTGATTCTTATTTTTCCAATAATAAACTTGATTCTGTTTTTGTAATTAAAACCCTAACCTTCCTAAATCCACCCAAAAAAAAACTACTCAGGAAGTTGTGTGACACTTTTTTAGGATATAGTACTGCCGGTCCAAATAACAAAGAGCAGGCACACCGATCTCGTATCTACATGCAAGTTCAACATTTCAAAGAGTGGGAGAATTTGAAGGTAGTTGGAGGATATCCAGCCAAAGACAAAAGGGGGTTCATGTTTTCATTTTATTTTGTATCCAACCCAAATCAAGCATAGTCCGTCCTGATACTGGCTCAACTTTGACCAGAGAAGGAGACCCTTCACAGAGAGTGCCCACGGCACACCAGGAACTTCAGCATCAAAGGTACTAGGCTTATTTCATACTGCACAGGGCAATTCCATTGGAAAATCTTCCCTTTGGGAACACTTTGAATGGGTCCTTAATAACTAAGTCACTTAGACCAAGACCAAGGCCAATCAGAGGGCATGGCCTCCGTGTCACGGTTCAATGGATTCACTCTATTTACAATCCATTGGTTAATTGAGACCCTGAGTCTCCATTAAGCTGATGGATTATAAGTGATGCTATGCTTCTTTTCAGGAGCCAAAACACCAAGCGGGTCTCAAGTTTGATAAATAAAGGTCCAATTAATACACGCTTTCTCCAAGAATGACCAATTAATTGTGTTTACGTATTATTACATCACAGGGTACACAAAAGTAAGAACAGTCCACATCCTGTGGCAATGGGATGTTGACAAGGTACGCCTAATTAAAAACAAATTAACTTTTCTGTTTCTTCGTCAATTAACAAAGCAGAGAAAGCAATGGATTTGGCAGACAAACAGAGCGAGGTTGCAGCTTTAATTGGCAACGCTGCAGGAGATCCATGACTCCTTTGAAGACGGCTCGCACTGGCCATGTGACACCGAGGCGGACGTGGAAACCGCGGACTCTTATTGATTGATGACTAGCGGGCAATTCTTACCAGTGTGTTAGATTACGGGGGGGCCGATCTATTACCTAGACTGGAGAGAAGAGGAGCGAGAGAGAGACAGAGAGCCAGGGAGCAAGGCAGTATTGTGTGAACCAGGTACACACAGGGGGGTTGATACTGGATAGTAGTTTGTGAATAGGGCGTAGTTTGTGAACATCATGTCCAGTGTAACCATTTGTAGTGTGGCTGGGCGGCTCCAATTTCATAATAAACTCCTGAAGTGGCTTTTACTCTACAGGCTGCTGTTTGCTGCCGCGGCAGTCGAACAGCAAAAGAATGGGATTACTACAGTTAGTCCTAAGCTCCTGGTAAAATTGTGTCAACTCATTGTAAAAGGAAGTAAACACGTGAAAACAACAATAGTGAACTTGTTTGGTTTCCTCCTTATTACTGTATGTAATGTATTTGACTACAAACATCAAATACTGCATAATGAAGAGAGAAAATATGATCGCAACATCTTTCATTTTTTATCCTATTGAGTCTAAAACAAATGAGGATTTCATAGTTTTCTTTCTCCAAGCAGTATTTGAAAGCTCCAAGCAGTGATGCCATACCTAGGAGTCCAGGAACACCGTGCCAGGCGGTGTTTTGATGGTGACATCAACTTTCTACCCACGATAGCTGAGGAGCTCAAACTTTGCGTGTGAAAAAAACATTCTCACAGTCCCTGTGTTGAATATGTTTGCGTTTGCACATCCATAGTCAACCATGCAGGAATTTCACGTTAGAATAACGCAAACAAGTCTCCCACATCAAGCAACGCTCATTGTTTGGTAGAAACAGCACTGCACAGATCGAAAGTTCAATTTATTAAAATATTGATATGTTGATTTAGTGCAGATATCACGTACATTGCTCGGTCTCAAGAGGCACAGTGAATGGCTTGTATTATTGATCAGTCCAGTTGTGGTATCGACAAAAAACGGGCAAAAAAGGGGGGGAAATTAAAATTAAAGGGATGGTACAGTAAAAACATTTTTCAACCAATATTATTATCTGATGATTCATTTGATGCTCAGTTGCTACAATCATTATGTTATAATCATCCTTTCAATAAAACATCTTTTAATCTTCCACCACCCCCAACTGACATTATGTCCTTTATATGCAAAACATGGGGTTTTTATTTGGGTTTTTTTTTTAACTGTAGCTCAAAAACAATATACACAGATTAAAATATTACTGACCTTCCATTTTATTTATACATAGAAAAGACACAAAACTCATTACGGCAGATGTGTTAACATCACATGACATCATGATTAACATCTGGCGTGCTTTGAAAGGTCAAAGCTTGTGAATCTTTGTGTTCAGGCTTTTTTAATACCCTGAATCGGCTGCTGCTTCTCTTTGTGAATTTTATAACTGGTTACCTATTTCAATATGAAATACAACAGCTGCAGCCATCATTAAAATGAACAGGAAAGACATCAGGGGACCCAATATGACGGGAGAACAAATTTAGGGTTAATGTTCATGAGTGACGATGATGTACGACTTTCTGGTCAATTTGACGCTACAGAGTAGTTGCATGATCGGTGGTACCGATACAATGAAATTAAATTAGAACACGCTTGATTTGTAATAGTTCAACCATGCGCAAATTGAAAATGAAACAGCTCTGTTAACATTCTTCGTTTTATTGATAATCAAGAAAAAATAGTAAATGAAATAGAATTTACAAAGATGCCTTTAGTGGGGAGGGGGCGGTCATGTCATGCTGAAAAGACTAGAGCACACTTGTTGAGTTTTACAGAGAACCAATGTGTTCAGTTCTTGCATACAGCATAGATGTAGATATTTAGATCCAAATTGGATATGACAGTCAGTGATATTGAGCTTGTCAACACAGTGTACTGCCAACAGAATTTATGAATAAATTCCCTAAATTTAACATAGCATGGCATGATCTATTTCAAACATTACCCTCCTACATAATATGTATTGATTACTGATTTCAGTGACTTCTCTACCATTCATCTACATACATGTACATGAAGCCCTGAGTAAGGTCCCACCATGCTCCCACCAACCTCCATGGTCCCACTAACCCATGCAACAGGTGCCACTCTCATCCTCCATTGTTAACTTGTCTACCAACTATCAACAGATCAATCCAATCCCCTGAACGCCACTACACTGGGTTCCCGCCAAACTACTAGAAACCTGACAACAATGGAGACATGGGACAATACAGGCAACAATGCAGGAGCCCAGACCATCATCATGAGCCTAAACTATCAATAGAAACGCTGTCTGGGACAAACACAACACAGCCCATAGACGACCATACACCAAAGATCCTTGAGTGCACAGTTCATAGCAATACTACTAACTGTGCACATGACTCCATCATTCATGTGTGTTCAGTCCAAATTTCACCAATGAAGATTTTCTTTTCATCTGCTGTACAGTGTTAATGTTGCAAAAGGGAATGAGACCAGAATGATTTCCATTTTGCCAGTGAACACATAAAGCATCAGAGTGCAGAGCCTATTTTACACTTTTACACATAGTACACCAACAGCTCTCTTTAGAATGGTTTGAAACAGCACAACAAATTCCCTTAGTTGGTTCTTGTGTAGTCACTAGTCAGTGGATGGTATTTTTCGATAAAACATTCATATTAAAGAAATCAATTTCTTTGAAGTGTACTTGATATCTTTATCATTTCGGACTGTATCACTATGAGCTGCAAAGTTACAAAGAGAAACAAAACAAGTACATGATCCTAATTGAGGTGGTACAAACAAATCGAAGACAATTCTGGGGGACAGCTGAGAAAATGGCATAGAGGGCAGTGTACATTGAGATAATTAACATAATTTTTATAGCGCACAAATCCTAGGTATTGGACTGAGGCACCAGGATGATGATATTTATGATGATGATGATGATGTGGGTTACTCCAGCAATACCATAGGTTGTTATTGGACGGTACTTTTGCAAGAGTACCATGAAATGTTGGCACTTTGGTTTCGGCTTCTTCTTCGGCATGGATCTAGGTTTGGGTAAATCATGACACATCATTCCCCTGATCATGTCATCTCCGATTCTGTTCTTCATTCCATAACGTTTCACAGCTTGTAATAAGACTGTGGAAGGAGGTGGGCCAGGTTTCGACGACTTTGAATTTTCGAAACAGCGTTGTTTAATCACACTGTCATTATCCCACCAAAGAATGTGCTATCCACCTTTCCTGCTGATCCTTAATAGATTCTTGGAGGGGTAGTGTGTTGCCTCACTCAAGTATTTGTTGGCTCGAAGATGGAACATAAACTTAGAATCGATACAGTTCAGTGTTGAGTATTTTTAGAATGAAGAGAAGATGCTGTGGGGGAAATCATTCCAAAGCCGAGGCCAATAACCAAAGGCACCACGATGAATTTTTATATTTTTGTTATGAAATGAATTTTGTGTTCAAACACTCCATTAAATTATACTTCAATACTCTGGGTTATTAAATAAAATTTACACCCAAGTTTATGATACAGAGGGATGCGACTTTTTTTTCTTCAAATATCAAGTGAATTTCTAAATAACATAGGGTTAGATTAGCTCAGTTGGTAGAGCACTGGCACGTTAATCCAGACGTCACAGGTTCAAGTCACAGTCTAGTCAATTTTTCTTTGTTCAACCCCAAATTATTTGAAAAGCTATCCAGTTAGTTTCCTTTTGTGGCTAATGACATGAAATAATTTTGTGTTCAAGGACTCCATTATGTTATAAATACATGTTCGCCAATCCTTGGGGACTCCAGAATGGTAGAGCGTCGACCCCAAAGTGTACAAGCTGTCCAACACAAAACTCATAACAGTGAAGGTCACAGAAGTCCCTGAATGGAACCAAGGTTCCAGTCATTTCACAAGTTTGACATTCCAGAGAGTCTTGGAAGATTGAAGCATAATCAGGAGCATTTCAGTCACCCTTGGGGAGAATGTAATAAATGGGTGGACACACTGGAGGGAGTAACAGGAGATGTCCGGCCAGCGGAAGAGAGATTATTTATGATGGCTGTAATAGCTTCCATCACACAAGTGTGAAAGAGTCAGCACTGTTGGTAAACATGGCATGTGAGTAAAAAACTGTGGATTGTTATTGCTGAAAGTACCATAAATATCCAAGTTACATGTGCAGGCCTTGAACTTTGCTGTAGAAGGGGGCACGGCAATTGTCGTCTGGTATGGGGCACTCTATGAGGAAAATGTCAATTTGTATTGGAACTTTGCAACAGCAAAAGCACAGGGCACCACGGCAATTGCTGTGAGTGCCGTGGGTTATTTCGTGGCCCGCATGTGTGTACAAAGAAATTGACCAGTCAGGGTTCCAGAATTTCCTCTTTGCAGTGTTTCAGGCTTGACACATTGCACTTGATCACACGCAGGGCTGTCTTTCCTAAAGGGCACCTCTAGGAGGCAAATGAAAATTCCTGGAACACTGCAGAGGGCACCGAGGCAAAGACTTGGGTGGTAGTGAGGCAATTGCCTCTATGAAAGTATTAGACCTGGTGTTAATACATGTAGGTAGAAAGGTTATTTTATATGCACAAGCTTGTTGTAAATTTTGTGGGAAAACCAAGGTACACCAATTTCTCACTCATTACCCATTGCGTTTAAAACTGGTCACAACATAAATTGAGGTCTTCAAACAATCAACCGAACATTAGAAATGCGCTCCCCCCTTAATTTGCTTCTATCTTCAGCATCAATAGTATGAGCCACAAAAACAGGCAAGGCTTCAAAACCAGAACTGTTCAGGGTAACCACGATGAGATAGCAACTAGTTTCCCCACAAAATAAACTGAAATAGCTTGTTAAATCCCTTGTGGAAAAACCTTCAGCAGAATCCAACCACCTAAATGTACCGATGCCTGAATTGGAGGAATGGAGGAGGGGTCACCTTATTATAAACAATAAATTTACTTGCGAGAGGGAAAAACAAACAGTGATTTCTCTTTACTTGGGAGGAAAGGGACCCTTGGGTATCGCTGTCTAAACACCAATAACTGGTTCCCCATCCCACTGCCTCCTTGCCGAGAGGTTTTGAAGACAGCAGGGACAGCGCTCCCATGCGAGAGTAAACTAAGCTGTTTATATTTCCTCACAGTTAATATAAAAGGATCTCAGCGTGCGTTCGATGGTTGGGATGGCTTTGTACTATTGACATGGTTCTGGGTGACCCTTAATTACATTTTGGATTCATACAAACAGTCCAAACTACACAACTGATTTTGTGGATTTTTTTTTTTTTTTTTTTTTTTTTTTTTTTTTTTTTTTTTTTTTTTTTTTTTTTTCAATTTTAGAGTTCTCTCAAGACAGCAGCACTTTTTATTGAACTTCTATTAAGGTTTTGGGGAGTTTGATGTTGTTTTTTCTTCTTGTCTGGCCCAGGTTTGACGCATACATTGTATCCAACAAGGCCTGGTCTTGACACTTGTTTCCTTAAGCAAGACATTTAACCATTATTGCTTCACCCCGGATGTGGTGTACATTGTTTAGACAGAGATCCTGTGTGTTGTGTAAAAAAAAATAAGAGAGTAAAAGAACCCAGTTACACTCAATGCCAAGAGAAAGGGTTTGCCCTGGTGATTCTGGCAGTGGCTGCTGAGTGTGCCGCAGCAACCTGTAAACCCTTACAAGGTGCCACATAAACCGGTCTCAACATTTCAATGACCTGTCTTTAACGTTTCTCTTTGTTCAAGAAGCTTGAGCACCTTACTGGTAGAAATGTGCACTATACAAGACACCAGTATTATTATTTATTATTCTAATACATAGACCTGATACTTCACAAAGTCAACGAATATACTAGTCCTCTATGCTCCCAAGTCATTGCCTTGGTGCCCCTGTAGTACATGTAAAGTTCCAGTAGAAATTACAAATTCCCTCGTGCCCTTGAGTAGGGAAAAATGTCCTTGCCCTGGCAAGAACCGTGTATCCAGTCTGTGTACATTGGATCAAACTAGCTGGCCGACTACTTGCTAATAATATACAACCATCTCTACACCATGGTTAGAACGCACACACTTTGAACAGGTGCATGTATTATTTCAATTATTTTAAATTTGATCAAATTTCTAGCCGGTGTAATCTACCTGAGAACTCTTAACAGCGTGTTTCAGTTCCCCATAGCCTGAAGGTTTGTTCAGAGTACACAAAGCATAATCTACAGGACATTTGAACCTATTCCATTCTGTATTGTTAGGATTATGATTTCGAGTATGATTTCACACACATGTAGCATAGTGGGAACTAAAAATAGTGCAGCTGTTGTTACAGTGGATGCTTTTATAATAACTATCTAGTATTTGCCGGGTTGTTTACGAGCTAAATGAAAACAGGGAAATGTAAGTGTGAACATGTACATGGTACCAGGAGAAAGCATGGCCAGATCTCATTCAATAGGCTCAGTAAGCACTGTGGCTTGGGCAATCGGCAAACAAATTGAGGGGTTTTAGGGAGGAGCTACGTATGTAAAAAAAAAAAAAAATTGGGCTTCTACGAAAATATAACAAAGAATGTAGTCATGCATCATTACACAAAACAAAACAAAAAATCTGGCCTCCTTAACACTGGTGTCTAGGGCCTATGGAACATTGGTGCCTGGGGCCTTTGGAACATTGGTGCCTGAGGCCTTTGGAACATTGGTACCTGGGGCCTTTGGAGCGTTGATGCATAGGATCAAGATGGAACATTGGTGCCTACATTGGTGCCTGGGGCCTTTGGAAATTGGTGTCTGGGGCCTTTGGAACATTGGTGCCTGGAACCTTTGGAACATTGGTACCTGGGGCCTTTGGAACATTGGTGCATAGGGCCTGCGTAACTATGGTGCCTAGCTGTACTGCCTTTTCAACACTGGTGCCTGGGTCCTATGGCACACTGGTGCCTAGAGCCTCCTGGAAGCATAATGACTGCATTAGGTCGACATACACAACTAAGAAAACCAACATTCTCCCCTAATAGTGGTCCTTTGGCCAAAAATGCCAGTTAAAACAACACAGGACCAGTCAAATCCCAGCAAAGTGTATGGTTAGCTAGTTTATTGCTTCCAACTGTTACAAATCACACACAATTGTTGAAAGGAAACCTTAACATAGACCAGCTAAAAAGCTGGCTGACCAGTGAAATGATGTACTAACTGGTCATGCTGTCTAGTCACCAGTTGAAGGCAAACCAAGAGCATTGCGCATGATCAACTTTTACAACAAGCCGTACCAAATGTACAACATGCCTGATGGCTGGCATACTTAATTTACATGTAGTGATTGTGACATTAGGGAAAACTGTGTTCTAGGTTACCAATGACAGTAGTCGTCCAGACTTGAAGGTCTTAGTAGAAATATACCCCAATGTTTCAAACCCGGAAGAGAGCGGAAAGGCCTGTTCATTTCATCTTTGAAGACCTCAACATGTTTAGAGCAGCGTGTGGCCACAGATGCACTAATTAACACTCAAAGCCACATGCATGAGATAAGATGACAGACTACAATAGTGATGCACTATTAAATACATGTATGTGATAAATATTGAGTGAATGCACAGAACAAGGAAAGTCTTTTTTGCTCATGTGAAAAAACAAATCTGCACACGAAAAAAAAAAATCCTTTTCAGCGAAAAACAAAAACAAATCCGCCGGCACCGATTCAATAATACAGTATCTTTATTATGGTATAATATTGAACGCACAGTGAGACCAAGAAGGTCGAAGGCAGATTCCATGTGTCACGCCTGACTTAGCACATTTAATTTTGGTCTAATACATGTACATGTAGCTAGACGTCAAATTGACTCTCATCTTCTACAAGAATTGTCACCGTTAGTCCAGTCTCCGTAACATACACAAAATGACAACAACCAAAACTTGTGAAGATGCTGCAACAGAATTGGAATTAGAGTGATAGTACAAGTACTGTGTTTCTGATGTAGCGGTAAAACCAATAGAAGATAGGGAGGCAGGGGAGAGGCAATAATGTAATGAATACTATCTTTTAAATGGCTTGCAATTCCAATCGAGGTGATCGCAGGCACCTGACCAATTGGCAAAATCAGATGATGGACAGAATGGACAAAGAGGGGCAACCACAGTATACATCTATGAATTATATTCCTTCACACAACTTTGTCATGTTCCCTGTGTTTGATGGAAGCAATGACTACAGAATCTCAGTAAACCAAAAAGGGGCCAGACTACGTGTATTTGGCCCTTCCAGCCTCAGTCCTGTTCATTGATTTGAATGGTTTAAAAACAAGATGGCCACTCCATAATGAAACTCTATCTGGCCTGGTTACATAATAATTTACCAACCCAACCATACAACTTCAACAATGATGACCCCCCAAATTGACACAGTGTAAATAATGGGAAATACACCTTAGTCCAAATTGTGCGGTTTAGAAAATGAGCCAGTTGGATGGGAAAAAAAGATTAAACATTCAAGCAATAAAATTTGAATGCACAGAGGAAATAGCCCACATAAAGGCAGTCATTACAAAATAATGAGCTGAAATGAGAAGACAAACATGTACATGTAATGGCCCTAGTGTAGTTTATGAATGTTTTACAATAACTGCGCACCGATAATTGAGGATTTTTTTCTTCTTAAAAGTCTGTGAGACTCGAGAATGACTTACAGTTTCATCAATAATTTAATGATTCTTTTTTTCTTCTTCTTAATTTGTCTCTCAGCAGAATTTAATGTAATTATTACAATTTGCTGAACTGAATTCCATCAGGTAGAGGGTGTGTGTTTGTTGGGGGGGGGGCTGCTTCAACATGGCTCGCTTACTGGTAACAATGCCATCAGCAAAAGCCTGGACAGTCTAATGAAATTTGCATTATGTTCTTTAGGCCTTCTTTAGGAAGAGGGTTGGTATCGACTCAAGGCAGGGAGGCGAGCTAAGCAGATTAGGGCAATGTCGATTGTCATCACAAGATGCTCATATAAGAAACTGTTTGGAAAATTAGTTTTAATGTCGGAGCAAAGCGAAACGTAAAACGACAGCTTCAGAAAAGTGAACAGACATGTACAAAAGGGGTACATAAATTTTCCAAAACAGAGAATCATCTAGAAATAAAACACAGCTGTAATTAATTAACTGAACATGACAAGGATGTATGTGAATTTATCACCACCAGCATTTCTAAAAAGAAAATAAACAACATTTTATATGCTTGTTTTAACAATATTTTTGCAGCACTTAAATAAATAACTGATCTACATTCCCACAGTATGTTTTTAAAATAAAGTGGTAAGTTTCATTAACCCTAAAGAAATGGCATTGTTTAGAGGAGGAAAAAAAACGACAAAGAAATATGTTATCCAAAAAATAAACAAAAAATCTCTCTTTCTTCCATTAAAAAGATGTCAATTTAGTAGCGGTTTCAAATATCTAGATATGAATAAAAATGTATTTAGCCTCAAGGTTGTCCTAATATAAGATAAGACCCTTTATGAATTTGAAATATTTCCTACACATACTGTACACACAATGAATAATATTACACATACTCTACCTCCAGATTAATTTGTTTGGCCGTGACACAATTACTCATGCCATGTAACATGAAGCCATTCCAAAAATAATATCAATTTAATTTATATGCAAGCTTAGTACAGCACTGTGTGTACGTGTAGGTGGTGTGTAGGACGAGTCCACACGGAGAGTACCTGGTAAATCAAACCGCTTTGTAATACTGCCCTCTCTCCCGAAATGTTTATGACTAACGGGCCTTGCATTATTCTCTGACTATGAAAAAGATCACTTTTGATTTTGAAGGACAATGACACTCTGTGAAAAATCACAAGGGTCCTGGGAACATTTTTGATAATACAATTTCACAAAATCAGCCTGTCTCTAGTGGCCCCCCCCCCCAACAACAACAAAAATAACAGTCTAGGTCGTAGGATAAACAGGCAGAGGAGTTCCAGATAGATGCGGGGCATGGAATAAAGCTGATGGAATGGCTCTTTATTCTACATCTCAGCAAAGCGAGAGTGAATGAGTGACAACAAGCAAAAAGCCTAGTTTCACACTCATCCTTCTGCTCATATTTTTCAAACTTTGCTAGATAAATACTGGGCACACTACATGTACCGATGCATTAATTATTAAGGTTGGTAGTAAGCTTTATACTATTCCCAAAGTCCAAAGAGATGTCGCTAGAAGTTATTGAGTACATAGAAATTAGATATTTGATTGCAACCCCCACCCCACCTACTCTATTTAGCTTTTTGCCCCTTCTTTTGCCACCCCAACCCCTCCTAAATTATTGTTTTTGGTGTGTATAATAAAGACACAGCCAAAGATCGGGTTAAATGTACCAAAATGGTGAACCATATCACTTGATTAGAACACTGGTATCCACAATTGACACAATGAAGCATTAACAAACTTCTAAGAATAACTTAGCAGGAAACCAGCCATAGGCATTAACACACAAAATCACATGTCACCAATTTCTGCTTGGAAATCTAAGCTTAGCAAGTTTGCGTGACTTGAAATTGACCCACGGCTGTACATATTAATTGCTACACTGATGTTGTGAATGATAATGATCTTACATTAGTCATGTCCACTCATTTCACAATTACACACAATCATGATTCCATCAGTAGTTAAGAACAATGACTGTGAGTGAGTTGGGGCTCTGAGTCTCAATGCCAATAATGTAATTAGTGTGTCACTTTGTCTAGGAGCACCTGAGGGACTGTTGATAAACTAAACACAACCGGCAGAACTTGGCTAGTTTTATTATTCTAACATTTTATCTTGAGTGTTTTCGTTACAAGGCAAAACAAAATATCATAAAATTCATTAGAGAATTACATGTAGGGGGGCCGGGCCTACTTGGCAAAAACAGACCTGAATGTACAGAAAAAGCAGCAACCTCAGGATGTTATTTAACTGCTACAAATCATACTTAATTCTCACAACCTTTCTCAAGACCTCAAATGACGTTTAAAATCAAACTTTAACTTCAAGTTGCAATTTTCTTTAACAGTAATTCTCCCCAGTGAGGTCACACTATGTTTGAACTGGCTTGAAAAAATTATGCCATGCTTTCATTACAATAGCAATTTACAACACGTTTTTACAAATCAACCCTCCTTTTGTCTGCAACAAATCATGCACCTTTGTGTAGCTCTGACAAAGTCTTTTTTTTAAATGCTCGCATTATGGTCGGCTTGATGCCTCACATACTCAACACCACAACTGGTCGGTTACTTCCTCCTGCATGGTTACTTCAGCAATACAACCAACTCATGAAGGAATCCGTACAAACACGCAGCGACATCTAATGATATTTTCACACATTTTCGAAAGTGCCGTGGGTCCAGTCTGATTCTCTTATCTCCTCTATTAATAATCTCAACATCGAAGGGGGGGGGGATATAATCCAGTCGTAAATGGCTATCTGGATCAATCGTGTGGAAAGATCCTCGGCAATGCGGTGGAAGAGAAGTCTCCTGATGAAGGGGAACCTCCAGGGATGAAGGTGGATTGATGACAGGAAGAGGTGAGAAGATTTGCTGATCGGCAAAGTGAAGGAAATAAACTACTTCACCGTAACCATTGAGCCTCTTACAGAATGACTGGTACACACTGCTGTCCCAAATCTAACATGGCAAGTGACGTATGGGACATTGTGAAAGTTTAACTCCCTGACAAACCAATATGATAGTTATTGATTTCTGTGATTTTTATTCCACAGTTGGGCATGTGCGAGGAGAATACAATACCCACAAATATTTATATGTTATCAGTCTTTAGCTGGTAACTTTCCTTTTCTGGTAAGCTTTGCTAGTGTTTGCGCTTTTAAGCAGCTCAATGAAGCTGTGCCCTGGTCTTGACCCACACCTCCCTTCAAGGCATACATTGTTACCAATAATCAGGACTGGTGCTGCAGTCAGCATTCTCTTTAAATCATTGCGAGTCTCAACTAAGTCCAGAATAATCATCAACATTTCATTCCAGTATGAACTAAGTCTAGAATGTTTCTTGTAAGTATGCCAACAGAAATGAAAAAAAAAACTCATTAATAATCAACAAAAATGTTGTTTACAAATTTATAAGGAGCCAATCCATGTTGAATTGTCACACTTCACTGAACGATTCGCACAGATTTACACAGACTACAAAAGTTCCAAAGTTTCCTCATGATTTCCTTCACACCTCAACATGTTCAGGTTATTTTAAGACTATTTCTGAAATGCAATGAGATGTTTAGTGTGAGAAGAAACCCATGCATACTGCGAACTGTGTGTTGTTTCCATTACACTGAGATGACATCACATCTATTTGTGGATCCACATACATCCAGATGTGTCACCTCAAACATATCCCATAATTCCCTCAGGCGATGAGTATAGAAGCTGAAGTCATTATGTTGCTTGCAGTGTGTTTGCACAGTTTAAAGGTAGAGTTTGGTCATTGCTAATAAAATACAACATACATGTAGTTCAACTCTTCTTGACAAATTTAGTACCATAATGAATGGCAGACCTGATACCTGGCGGAGGCAGTTGCCTGCATGATCGAGAGCCCAATAATAGCATGGCTCAAGCAGAAAATATTGCTCAATACTTTCTGCTTAACAAAAATGAGCGGGATACCAGTCACAAATGGTACCTGTGACATGGTAGTTTGGCTGTTGACCTTATTCTGGTAAGCATAATTTTGTTGTGCTTAGCTACTTTTTGTGCTGAAATGGCTCTGTGAAATTGGGTTCTGATCATTGCCTTGGTGCCCCTTCCAATGTTCCTGTACAACAAGTTCACATTTTCCTCATACATGCAAAGTATCCAACCTGTGACGTTCATAAGATCCGTCTGAAATGCTACAGTGACCCAAGAAAAATGTCTTAACCTATTAGTTTCTCATTTTGATTTGCCAACTTATCATGATGTGCACTTATGAAAAATAAATGCACAAGTAATATCACTGACCCAAAAAAATTGTCAAAATAATTGTGTTTTCTCAAAAGCGTGATAACCGGTTTTGATGAAACTGTGACAGGTTGATTGTAGGGTGTGCTTAAAGGATTTTAGGCTTCAAATGGTCAGATAGTATTTATATTAAGTATTCTGTAAGCAGTCTGTGAGTACACCATAGTAAACAATCTTTTAAGTAGAGGTGCTGGCTCTGAAAAGAGCCAGTTGGTTGATCCAGGGATGAGACTTACTGGGTGTGAAAACTGCTGAAGAGGGCTTGGGGACCTGGGTTCCCTTTATTGAAGAGCTGGAACCTCCCACATTCAGGAGGTTTACAGACCTTTGTGAATCACCAGAAACACAAAACTACAGGTTTGGACACAATGTGGACTATCTCCTTCTCCCTTTGGTGATTTGGTGACTTCTTTACTTCTGTCATGAAAATTTGAAGAATCAGTAAGATTTCGGGAGAAGAATTCAGAGAAATCACGTGGCATGCCTCTTGTTCTCAATGTTTCCACTAGTGTGCTCTGGAGTCTGAAAAGAGCAGGGCCCAATTTCATGGCACCACTTAGTGCAAGATTCTGGGCAGCCTTTAGAATCAGGCACTTTAGGGGCCCGTAAGCCCAGTATTCTAGTGAGAAGTGCCATAACATTAGGCCCTGATCGATTGCTGTCAGCGTTGCAACTAGTAGCGTGCTCTAGTCATTGTCAGGTCAGGTTGTGTTTCACCAAAAATAAGAGAATGGGAATAAATTTATTCTTCCAAAAAGCTATTGACGTACACAGCAGACTTTGACTGTAAAGTACATGTAGACCGACCCACCTCAAGTGTTGGTCGTAATAGACTTGCCAATAATTAATGTCTATCGCAAGAATTGGAGAACAGTGACAGGTTTGACCTGTATTTGACCTCTATGCAAATTTAAGTAGGTTGAGAGGGGTGCTGACAAGCTCCATTTGTCTGTTGTGTAAATGAGCTGATAGGTATATTATGCCAGCAGGTGGGTTGGACTCTTGGGGGGGGCAATTTTTTTTTTTTGATGATTGGGTGAGGGGAGACAATGGGGTTTTTCCAATCCAACATACCAAAAATACATCCTATACTTTGTATAGGTACATGTGTACATGCAGTGACAGCAGCATTTGTGACTCTGTTGCAAGGCACTGGCCTGGTAAATTCTGGAATTTCCTTCATTCCAGTGGGAAGCAACTTTCCCTTGGTTCTTCATCAACCTCACTCCCTCCCAGTCGTGTCCGATCTCGCCCGGCCATTTTTTTAATATTTTTGTTTCCCCCAGAATGCCTTGCTTGTTCGTAACCCCTGGAAGTGTGATATTGAAATATCCAAATATATTGGATACTTTAATTAGTCCTGTGGTTGATCCATATTATGTTAGAGACTACACAGATCACGCTATCAAGACACTCATCAAGTCATAGAGCAACTGGTCTCTTCTTGTTCTTTTTCGATCTAGTGATACGTCTAACTGTATGCCGTTTAGGGCGACAAAATAAAAATAAGATTCATTTGAAATGTATTGAGTCAAAATAAGTGCATTTTTACACGCACATACTGAGCGCCCGACAAGTGCCCTACAAGCAGTCAAATATTTTAAACTGGCGTGCGTGCAGAACAATCACTTTGGTTAGCCAATCAGCATAAATTTTCAGTGTTTCATTTCAGGAGTTAGCGACTGAGAGGTATCGATACGGTGCATGGTAGCGAGGCTGGACCCGTCATAATAAAACAAACAGAATGCTTATGGAAACATATGTGAGGAGCCACAATGCCAGAGGAGTCCAAAGAGCTGCTTAAGCAGACAATATTGCTTAACAATTTTCTGCTAAGCAAAAATAAGCAGGATACCAGTCGCAGATATTACAGGAGACTCAGTATCTTGGCTGGTAAACTTGTTTTAGTAAGCACAATATTGTTTTGTGCTTGAGCAGCTCTATGAAATTGAGCCCAGGGTAAGGGAGGTAATGGCCTTGGTGGTTTCATAACATTTTAGACCTGCTGAAGAAAATGAAGAACTTGGTGCTATGCTAAAAGGGATGCATCGACCTTTTCAAGTCATACAGACAAGACAATATAATCCTACTCCAACCGGGAAAATCCACCCCCATGTACTTTTATCTCCACCACGATCCAACCGATGAAATCTCATGAATGTCATGACTCTAAAGCCTGCCCTGAAAGTATCAGTAAACACAACAGGCTCCAAGTCAAGCATTCCTGATTGGGTTTGTCATGTTCTGAATGTGAGTTCACAGGCCCTTTAACCAGAGATGAGGTCAACCCTGGGAAAAAGGTCTCTGGCAACACCAGACAAGTGCGGAATTGTACACTGTGTCATTGGAGTATTGCTACTGATGTGATGACATCTATATCGACAAAAGTGATTACAAAAGAACAATTATAGTGACAACATTTTTTATGTATTTTTTAAATGAGCATCTTCTCTGTTACAAGGACTTTCAGCTAAATTCAGTGGAAAAAGCTTCTTCTGATGCTAGAAAAAACAACTTTTAAAGACAAATTGGTAATTCTCCTCATATAAAAACAATTCTTTCATTTCACGACCATTACCGCCCATGTACATGTAGCGTATATCCTTTCTAATAAAATGTTTAATCCCTGTCATACAAAAGACTGGTGTCTCCAAATACACAGACAGCCTCTCTAAGGAAAAAAATCAGCCTCTTCAAATAGACAGTCAGCCCCTATAAGAATAAGTCGGCCGGCGTCTTCAAATAGACAGTCAGCCCCTTTAAAAAAAAGTCGGCGTCTTCAAATAGACAGTCAGCCCCTTTAAGAAAACGTCGGCGTCTTCAAATAGACAGTCAGCCCCTTTAAGAAAAAGTCGGCGTCTTCAAATAGACAGAAGATACATCAGGGAGAGGAAGGATGAGTTTCTGCTCAGACTGTCATCCACTTTTCTTCCCTAAAAATAAATCATCTCAAATCGAATTGATGGTGACATTTGAGGGTAGAGGCTTACCAACAACTGCTCCTCACCCTCCTGTTGTTTTTCATGAGTCATTGTACGCTACATAATCCAGGGGCTCTTCTCTTCTTGTAGTCCCCTTTTTATAATATTTCTGTGCTCTTCAGTGTGGGAGCATCGACCACTCTACTAGGTGAGGTATCGGTGGTAAGCCTTTCCCGAACTGGGGTTCTTAGCCACTGGGGGAAAATTAATAGAGCTAACATTTACTCGGCACTGGATGAGACCAAAGGGAAGGAGATACTGAGGAAGAGTCAACATCAAAATGGAGTTGTCAAATTTGTCATGATCTATTTGTAACCATTGCATTACTTCTATTATTTACTTACTTATTTATTTATTTTTATTTTTTATTTTATTTTTTATTTTTTGATGGTGTTCATTGAGTAAAAAAAGTTGTTAAGTTGAACAGGTTTTGAGATGTGCCCCTCTTCTCCATTTCAGAAAATGACAAAATTCTCCATCTCCACCGAATGTAAGATTTGATTACATTCAGTCATGATATTTAGTCCCTAGGGGGAAAAGTAGGGACAATTTAGCAATTATATGGGCAACCTACATTTACACATGGTAAAGACATAAATACACTTTTCAGGCTATTGAATCACAATTTCTTAATTCTTTCCCAAGGAGAAGGCAAAAGATTGGGAAATCATACTACAGTAAGAAGAATTACCATGCCTACAAATTGTGCCTGCAGGAAGTCCAGGTTCTGTGGCACTTTTATAAACATGTGGTGATGTCACCCTTGGTAAACTAAAACATCTATTAGATTTTTTTAATTTGTACGCCAAACAGTGGTGGTACATGTAACATGTACTTTACAAACAAACTAATAATTTCATTCCCCATCCATTAACTTCAATGTAGGCTCCCACTGGTCTACATTTAACAGTTAACCAGCACTGGGAGGATCATCAATTTGTTTAATTTTCAATAAGATATGCAAATGAGGTCAGCTGGACTTAGGTAACATTGACCTTCACCTGGAGGGTCCAACAGGGTAAATAGAAAGTAATGGCTTCACCCTCAGGAAGCAGTTAGCATTTATTTGAGTCCATTATAATGTACAAGGACATGGTGATGATAGAACTTAAAGGAGTGGAACACCACTGTTTGGACTCATGCGCAAATGTAGGTTCCAATTCCATTTAAAGGAGCTAGTTCTAAGAACAGTACAAGAATACAATTCAAAGGAACATTTTGAAATTTCTTTCCAAATAATAACTCAATAAGATTATAAGCTACTCTGACACAATACTCAGGCCCTTTAACTGTTTTTATTTATTTTATTAGTATATTAATGAATATTTGGTAAAATGCCGGTATCTATAAAAAAAACAATTCTACTCATGGCGCACAAAAGAAATCATCAATTACAAAAATGACGGGTTTATCTGTCAGTGTATTACAAAGCTCATACTACATACACTAAAATTATCAAAATTCTAGTAAAAAAAACACACAAATACATTAGCTAGTTAATTTAGTTGAAGAACTAAAAGACTGTTATACCTGGCACTAATAAAAAAAAATCTGTCTACACTACTTACAAAACAACATCACTGTTGATCCAATTTACCTGAGCTCATTATCACAGTAAATTTAGTTGCGCCATTTTTGGAGTCGATGTCCCTGTGTTAGTCATTGTAGTGCAAATTTAAGGCAACACAGCATTTACACACTTTCCTGTTGTTCCAAAAATTACTTCAGCAGAAAACCGTGCTTCAGCACAAACGTATTTCATAGGTTAGCAAAAAAAAATGAGGCGGCCAGCTTGGGCATTCACCACAGTGGACTAGCATACATGTAACTGTCGTTCATTTGCTTACAGTAACAGCCGTTAGGTTAGCATGCCTTTTCCTGTGCTTCAGGTTAGCAGCGCTATGAAATGGCAATCGCGCAAGAAGCGCAAAGTCAGCCCTGAAGCAACTCTATAAAAATTGGCCCAGAAGCTCACAGTAATGCCATAACATTTGACTTTCCAAAGGCTCACTGTGAAGTCATAACATTCGACTTGCAAGAGGCTCACAGGGTCTCTTGGGAGCAAGGCTGACGAGACTGCCCCAATTTTTAATTAAAAACAAGCATTAAGGTGTATCCCCC
>CM021538.1:12558492-12577317 GCA_010994315.2 Pisaster ochraceus | reverse complement strand
AAATTCACAAATAAATGTTTTCTTTGGAAAAAGTTGTCTTTCTTTTTGCCAAATAATAAATTTGGAGACCACTCTTGATCGATAAGCTCTTTTTAAATGGAGCTCCAAATTATGTAAAACCAATTTTATTGAATCCATACGAACTACACACCACCTAATATTCCCGAGTCCAAAACTTAATAATTCTTTTGTAGGTTTAAAATGCAAGGAGACTTAAATTTCATTCAATAAACTTGTTTACCAGCTTTCTCCCTTATTGGTGGTTCGCTGGCCAAACACCAGTTAAACACTTGAGAACCAGTCAAAATTCACACCACATGGTCCAGCTGGCTAGTTCAGTGTTGAAAAGCATCTCTATTTAATATTTAATATAAAGTATGGACCAGTAAAAGAAGCTAAGGAACCAGTGAAATTACAAAACTGGTCCTGCTAGCCAGTCACTAAAAAAAGCTAAAGGCAAACCCTGATTTCCTTTGGTGTAATTTAATACATTACATTACAGGATATAATTCCAGCTACTGTTTCAACTTGACAAATGCTGCCTTCCTATTTCTAAATACATTTACCTGCTAAGAGTGTTGTTGACATTGTTTATGCAACAGGAGCTAGAGGCCAATGGGGCTCTACTAGGAGGAGTTGCTACACACACACACACACATGCTAGATGCACTTCATGCATGTCAAAATCCATCAATATCTTACGATTGATGAGAGAATTCATATGAATGGCCTATACAAATACATGCAAGAAGTATGTACTGCAAAATTAAATCTCAACTACACATGAAGTTAGAAGAACAAGGCATGAGGTTGATCATGTTGGCATTGCTTTGATTACATGACAGGCTGGTTCAATAGTCATCATAAAAATTCTGCACTAAACCTTACTGGAGTTTTGTAGGAAAAATGACCATTGCTGATCTCTATTTTATAAGGTCGCTTACGTGCTATTCATCTCTTTGATGCATTTTAAACGCTATATTATTATTCATGGTTTATTAAAACACTGCAATACAGCGGCTAAAAGCTGAAATGTACAGTTTATTTCCCTAAACAAAAAACCTCTCAAACAACGGGTAAGAATATTGACAGAGAAATAGTGGAACTTGGATACGGGAAGTTTGCCGTTTAAAATTTCAGATTTGAAAGAGTAAAGGGCACATTTCACCTTATAAGTCCTTTAGGAAAATCAATTTGCAACAAATCGACGATGCAAGATTTCAAACTTAAATACTCTTGTAACTTCCCAACCGGTGACAACCGGCGCTGTCCACCGAAAAATACTGAAAAAAGCATTTGGACAACTGATATTGTAGGCTTACATGTACATGTTGGCATGATGTTGTATACGGAATCAAATTTTGGTTCGAAATTAATGACGAAATATTTCCATCAAGTGTATCCACTATGTTGACAGCGAAGTCACTTGTTTCAGTTCAGAATCTCACTATTTTTTGCCGGAGATGTAAGGAGAGCTCTTTCCTCTGCCCATTCCCAAGCTAATAATACAATTAAGGAAAAGGGTTGGATTGGGATGGCGATAAAATGCCCAGAACTCGTGCTTGATACAACTACAACCAGCTCAGTTTCCTCTTGCATTTACCGATTGCAGCGACGACGGACCGCACTTTGGAATCATTTGACTTGTGACATTTATCAGCACCCTCATCCATGCAGGATGAGCAACAGGCTTGACTCACTCAGACCGTGCTCACTCAGCTTGTCTTAAGATGATAAGACTGTTGAGTGATGCTCACAGAGTATCCAGTAAGAGGAGGTGGCATTGGGAGGAAAAGGACAACAAGTTTAAGGTGAACTGGGGGGGTGGGGGGGAGAAATGTCATGTGCACAATTTGGCTCGGTAGAGAAACTTTGTGATGAGCAGATTGCAACAGGTTGTTATTACTGGTTCATTGTCAGATTGCATTAGTGCTTTCGAACAGTTCTTGCGGAACTGCACAAAGTTTAAATTGAACAACAAGGTATTGAGTGGAAAACCTGTAATGCAAGATGTGTAGAGTGCAGGCACAATACTTCATTCTTAATTATAAGACAGTTGTTCCTTGGTAAAGGGCACCTCTATGAGGAAAATGTAAAGTAAATGCAAATGTACAGTAAGTCTCAGGTTCCGCTGGAACTTTTCATGGGGCACCAAGGCAATGACCAAGGGAATGGAAGCAGTTGCCCCTATATGAAGTATGAGTCCTGGGACTGGGGTAATGGTGAGCCTCAATCATCATCATGCCAACTACAGTTGCTTTTTATGATATGTTTCATCAGACCCAGTGTAGACAAAACTATCCATTACTTGGGATGCATTTGTGCAGGTTTTATCTCCCATCACGCTGGCTCTTTGTATAGTTGCACTGACAAGAACGTGGTGCTTGTACAGAATAGTGCCTACCCAGTAATGGTGATTAATCATTGTTGTATCTCTACATGTATGACCAGAAAGGATCTTAGTTACAAAAGATATCCAGGTAGTTAGGGTATTAAGTCAACTAATTTTTCAAAACCATTAATTACAAAGTTCAGTATGAAGAAACAAATGTATTGTTTATTCAAAGCTCAGAATTGTAAAGAAACCCATCGCACTTGTTCAGAATCTTAACAGAATGAGCATTTTGCAATTTCTTCGTCCCGTGTCAAGCCGCCCCTTTAAGAAGTTTGCTCTGACTTGGCTTGGAGACAACCCAAGTCTTTGGAGCGATGCTCTTTCATCTTAGGTTCCAGTCTGAAATTGTCATTTCCTCCCAGATCAAGGCTCGTCTGTGCACGTGTCAATCATTTTTACTCCTAACACGAGTCCCCTAGAACTGTACACAATGCGGCGACAGTGAATGTGAAGTTAGTATTGCTCCTTACCAACAGTGTGTAGGATTCATTCAATTCAGTCCGCAATGGAAACCAAGATATCAAAAGCCATTCAAATTGTTTTTGAATGGAATTTCAAGCATGCGAAATGATTGGCAAATAATCGCACGTGGTCAATTTAATCAATAGTGCACTGTGCACAGTACTGTAAAAGTAAGTACATGTACATCTTGGAGTTGGGGGGGGGGGGCTGTATGGTTATTTTTACTCAAGTTAATAACTCCACTATACAGCCACCTGGTACTGTTGACCAGTAACCATAGCAGTGCCCTGTACATGTACTACATTTTGTGTCAAGTAATGAATTTTGAGCTTAAAATTACTTCCCTTTTTGTTTTCTTTTTTGCAAATAAAAATTCCAGACACAATGACTGCAGTCAAGGCATGTACATGCACAAGTTCAAAGCCAACATCTGACAAACTATCATTATTGAGCTGATGTAAAATACCATACTTCAGTTTGTAAATGTCTGAATGGAGAAAGATACCAATGGGAAGGTTAAGGTGCCCTTAACTGTGAAAAAGCTTGCAGACTTATGAAATAAAGAGTCAACTGGTCTAGCTAGCTAGTTACAGAAAAAGCTAAAGGCAAACTCTGTTCTTTTACAATGTGATCCGTTGCTACCAGGCAGCTAATGATTGTATGGCGTCCAACTGGCACACCCCCAAACAAAGATATTGAAAACATAGGGCTAGATACGACCAGAGGTCGTTGGTTCAAATCCCGCTCTAGTCAATTTTTCTCAGCTCAACTCCAAACTATTCAAACAATTTTCTCAGTCAGTTTCCCTTACAGTTTATAACTTGACTTTTACTTACGCCATACATCGACTTTACAAACTGTGACAACTTTTCAACAGTGTAATCTTTTTCTTTTTTGGGGGGGCAACTTTCTCAACAAACCATTGTAGTAGAACAAACCAACAACAAAATCTGCACATGTGCCTTCGTTGATAAGATAATGTTAATGTAGGCCTCCGATAGTTTCCTCAAACATTTACTTTCCACGACCCATCATAAGACATCCAACCTAACGTCCGATAACAATCCCATGATATTTTAGCACCGTTCGCTGTATCCAACCCTCTAATTATAGCCTCTCATTTCAGACACCATGCTAAGACGGGAATGCCTGCCACGCCAATCCTGAATGACTAAATATCCGACACCAGTTTGGGTTTCATCTCGAAGATAAACAAGGGCGGCCGTGATGAGGTCAATGTACTGAAGGATTCTTGCACATCAGCCGGGAGGGTTAAAATCCGCAGGATTTGTCTGGTTATTGGGTACATGCACTCTCACTCTCTCGGCTGACAGCCTAACACATGGGGGAATACTACACGCTCCATGATCCATTTCACACTTCCATCCGGCCAAGGAGTCCGAGAGAGCAAAAAAAAAGTGACTTTTCAGTTCACGCTTACAAAATCTATTCTGTAACCCAATGTTGTTTTCTATCATCAAAAATAATTGAGAAAAAATATATAAAAAGAAGTTTCTCTCACCTTCATTAAGTTATTCAGCATTTTGTTTTTACCTTCTGAACCGCTCGAACTTTTTACTTCCATTCTTCAGCACAATGCTAACGTTTTTTTGGTTTTTTTAAAGAGCGATCATCAAATTTCCATGATAACTTCCTTATTTTCATTCAAAAAAGCAATCACCCATTTATATATTTTTTTACATGACCTTCCTTAGTATCAGCTGGAATGGAAGGCTGTACACTTTAAAGTGGATTGATTAAAGAGGATTGTATCAAACCAAGATAGTCTTAAGTAACCAGCCCAAGGAGGGAATAAATATATCAGTCTTGAGGAATTGCTCATTGCTGATCAAGATTCTTACACATCACATCATTCGGAGATGGCAGAGAGCAGGCTATGTAGATAGTCAGCTGCTGAGAAGTTTCCATTTGTTATGACGGGGTCCTATTGATGCAAGATCGCGCCCATCAGGCTGATGTGCCAGAGTATGGAGCCAAACACTCAACAGGAAATGGCTAATGTACACCCACATTAGTTTACTTCTTTTAAAATAAAGACCAAATCCAAAAGAAGGGAAAACACTTAAAAACGATAAAACACAGCATCTTAATTCAAACCTAAACATCCAATGACAATTTGGAGGTCTTTTTAAGATGTTGAATGAACTTGTAAAATGGTGTCCAATACAAATTCACAACTACAAAAGATTTGACCTTTATTAGGATTCTACCACAGGTACTTCTGTGTCATAACCACCAACAGTATTGCTTATCAATTGTTACAATAAATAACAACAGCAACAGCAGCAACAACAACAGCAACAACAACAACAACAGCAACAACAGCAACAACAGCAAAAACAACAACAGCAACAACAACAACAGCAACAACAACAACATCAACAAAACAGACATGTTGACATTGAAACTTCCTTCCACTTGTTCATGACCCAGAGAAGACGAACTTCAACATCATTACTAACCACTGCTCAATACTGTTTCTTAAATATTGATGGAACAATTATAACGCCACCTAAACAAACTCATTCACATCCTCCCTCTTTTCCCCAAGCTCCTCCCACCCCCACTCCCTTGATGGATGACACCATTTGACAATATGAAAACGCTACAATAAACAGCGGTGAATGTTATTTTCATATCGCGGATGACTGACTCATTCCGGGTCTGCGCGCCTCCAAATGAAGAGGTGACGACGGATTTCTCAATCAAGGGAGCAAGGTGCATTAATTTCACGCTGCGGAAGTAGGAAAGATGCTTCGTGAGATTGGGGAAACCTCAATGAAATCTGCTCTGCTCTTACTTCTTTTTAAAGAGACGATGCAGAGACTGAGATGCAGAAGATGACAAAAAGGTCTGAAACTAGGATCTAAATGTGAGGAGGTACGTTCAGATTATGGTATTTCCACTTTTTGGGTAACCCCTAGAGTTCTATATTTCAATGAGCTTCCATGAATAGTATCCTTAGCAGTCAGCACAAGAGAAGTAGATCAAAGAGAAGGATTTCTTTATATCTAAAAACACACAAAAAACAGCCACGTTTTCTACCAGGCAGACATAAACAAGTCTGAATGCAGATAAAAGTCTGCAATCCCTGCATACATTAATGCCTCATGCTGTAAAATGGCATGACAAGTTGAAAGAGAACGGCCAATCATAAAATGGTACTGTTCAAAGTTGGGGTATGACAAAGAAAAAGGGGGGAAAACAAGTTTTTGCAAAAGGGATGAAACAATCACCATGTGATTTCATCTACTGAACATGTCTTCTCAAACTGTATCATATTAATAAGAATTAGACGTAAACTTTAGTGTGCACCGGTACCAGTCTATTGGACCTTACGGCTCAGTCACACAGCAAAAAAACTGACAGAGAAATGTATGCAGTAAAAACAAAAACAGTTATTACACATTGTACTTCATTTAATCAACAACCAGACGACTGATTAATTATGTATACACTTTTCAACCTGGGAAGGGGCTGAGGGAGTTGTGATGAATTCAAAATGAGACACTTGACGACTACTCAAAATAAATTTGCTTCTGTTTTGCTCTTTAAAAGAAATAAAATAACTAGTAATGAAAAAAAAAAAGGCCCATATGAAATTCAATAATGCGATTGCTATACAAATATTAAGACTGATTGCTTTTTGCAAGAAAGCTATTTAAAAACAGAAAACAAACTTCAACAAGACTGATTTTGAAAGTTGGGGCACCAGCTGACGCTGTAACAAGTTGCACTTAAGGAGTTCTCGCCACCAGGTTCAGGCTATCTAGAGCAATTGTCTTGTCATCAAAGGGAGACCATGTAGAACACATCAGGGGCACTTAAGCTAAGTGCATGCAAATGATGAAAACAGTCAAATCGTTACAGGATGTGAGTTTGGCCCCGAATGAGTTACTTCATCTGCAGATGGTGTATGATGTTTTGGTGACAAGGTCAAATCGGCACATTATACAGGTCCCCAGGAAGTGTTTGAGTCGTTAAGAAAAGCTCGTTATTAGCATTTGTCTTTCATTTGTCAGGTTCCTTGCATTTAGGTCGATATCAACCACAAATACTGATTTGTATTGTACCATAAAAGGGAACAAACTATTTTCATTTTACCCTAAGTTTATTTTCATCGATTACAGGGAAATCTCGATCAAGGTTTACAATGCAATTTTGAAGAGAGACAGGCCTTCAATCCGAAGAGGGAATATTTGAGGTTATACATGTAGGTTACATTCCCGCTACAGAAATGTCATAAATTACAACCATTAGTAAAGTAATACACGATAACATGTACATGTATTTTACACATGTACCCACCTGCTGAATTTTCCCATCACTTTACACATCAATAACAACACTTCAACTTACACATCAATAACAAACACAAACAGGACACACCTTTGATGCACACTTTTGAGGACAAGGAACAAAGGTCAAAAGGGTCTTGTGTAATCTACTACCTGTCAAGTGACCAGACTAGCTTATCAGAGCAGTGTTAATACTGACACTAGTCTGATCACAGAACAGCTGATAAGAAACAGTAGAAACACACAAAACAAGATTAAATGCCTTTAGAAGTACACTGTGTTCATCATTTGGGATACTTCCAACAGTGATTGGTCTGGGATTATTTGAAGGTCATGGTCATTGTAGCAAGCCCTCCTGGTCTTGGCGTAGGTGCCCCTTCAAAATAATCCTGAAGACTTTGGAATTTTCTAAAGAAAGTGCCATTTGCAAAAAGAATAAAAGTCCTTGAACTTCAAAGATGAAGTTCCAGACCATGCAAGTGTACCTGGAGCCAGTTTCATGAAGTTGCTTAGCAAACAAATTTGACAAGCACTGAGGACGTTTTGTCTTCTTTCACTCCATGCACTGTAGCAGAGACATGTTTCCTGCCAAATTTCTATGGGGTATTATTTGTGCCTGGTTTCCCACTTTATTTCATTAGGGAATAACATTGTTCAGCAATGTGTGGTCCAGTTCCTTCATGTTGTTATAATATGTGCAGGAAAATCTTCACCAAGAGTATCTGTAGGTCAAAATTATTAGAAAACATCTAGGCTCGGTGTATTTTGTGTAATAGTTCCACCTTACACTGGATATCATTATGAAAGAACCTGTTGCAGTGGGAAATTGTTCCGCTCAATCAATTTTCCACATCAATATTGGAGACAGGTGTATCTTCAAACTTTAGTAATCAGAGACTCTTAATGAACCTGGAAAACATTGGTAGTTGTCAGAAACCAGTATCCGCACTTTAGGTGCCCCAGCATGCATGTACACATGACATAACAAATCTGTGAAGATTTTCAGCTCAATCAATCGTTGGAGTCACAAGAAAAAAGTGTGGGAAAAACCTTGTTTGCATTGTTTTCAAACATTGAGTTCTGGTCTCCAAGATCAAAACTAATTGTTTTACTTATTTCTCCAAAAATAACGCATTTCAGGCAAATTGTCCACCTTTGCACCATGTCAGTTACATTTAAATCTGTGGCCATTTATTTTGTTCAACCTATCAATGTGGTGCACATCCTTTAATTACCTATGGTCAAACTTATGTTTTGGATTATAAATGGAAGTTTTATGTTTTAACGATGAAATACCTGTACAATCAGACCTGTTCAACTTGTTCTTGAAAAGAACAAAATTCTTATTTTTGTTAAATGAATATTCTGTGCTTGCTATTAAACACAAGATGCACTGGTACTATTTTCGCACATATTTAATCAGCGAAGAAACATCTGAGTTCATATTTTGTACAGTGTACAATTATGTACGAAGACATTCAAAGTGTTGTTATGTTGGGAAATTCACTTTAGTTCACAGACCTGTCTGTACATTTACTGGACTCTATGCGTCTGTTCACAAGCATGAGTATCTGCAGTCTATCAGCAGATTGAAGTTACCCAACAATCGGACATCACTATTAACAACACCAAAAACCTTGATAACAGTTAAAGTCAATATGACCTGGCAGGAGCTCAAATGATTGGCAGCTCTTGGCAAGTAAACACTAGAACAACAACAACCCCCCACCTCCCAACAAAATAAAACAAATTAAAAATGCTGTAAGTATTTTTATTTTTGACCATCAACTGAAGAGGAAAAAGACACCTGTGTTTATTTGACATACAGCATGGTAAACGTGAGTGAACTGCTAACATAGGCTCAAATAAATAAATGCAGTTTTTAAGTTCACTTTATCGTTATAGCAGTTCAGCTGCAAACTATATGAACAATTTATAGTCTGTATAAAATCTTTTTGTATTCTTGTAATTTGGAAATTGTATTTTTATGTGACACCAGCATAAAATATTGTTACTGGTAAAATTTATTCAGTTGTTATTCAATTGATTAAATCATTTCTTCAAATCAAATCAGTTCATGGTTGAAGAGTTATTTGTTATTGTTTGATGTAAGTTGGGATTTCATGAAAGGATTAAGTTGAGGGAGTGATTGCTCCAATGCAACATGATCATGAAACCGTCTGCAGGCCCAATACCTCACAAAGGCAACCAAGGCAATTGCCTCTATGCCCCTCTTCGTTTCCTCGGTACCCTGTCTAATGCCCAATAGACATTACAAAACTACCTTGCCCTTCTAAGAATGAAGCATGAGGGCTGATCAATTGATCAACTGAAGATAAAGTGAATTATTGGATTACTGGTTTTTGATTGATTTGCAACAAGACTAGCTTGGTTAAATTGATTCAATAAATAGATTGATTGATTGTTTGATTGGTTTTTTAATTGAATGATTGATTGATTGAGTAATTTATTGACTAATTATACATAGACAATATTTGCACATTTATTAATTGCATATGAAGTTGATGGGGTTTTTTCCATTTTAGACAATTCCTTATCATGTCTGAATATTAGCATTCATTATAATTATTTTATTTTGAATGCTCCTCACAATTTTGTATTTCTTCTTGTTTGACCCAACCAGCTTGCGTCACCTAACTCTGGGTCGCCTCTGAAATAAAACACAAGCACTATTTGTTTATTTTAGAGCTTTTGAAAAGAAAAAAAGGAATCCTTTCTCGAACAAAGTCCTGCAGGACTCTAATCTGAAGTCTCCACTTCCGTTAGAAGGAGGAAGTTGTGTCAACTTTGTTTCATGACAGGAAACCACAAAGCCATCAAGTCTATATTTTCAATCGCGCCCATATAATTTTGCTATTATTGCTATAATGGATATACTGCCTATAATTCCTCTCAGTGTTGAGTTTCAGTGAATTACAAAAGCATGCATTTGTAATCTTTCAGGGTCAAGGAGACTCTGATGAAAAACCTCAAAATCCGGACTGTTCCTGCAACTTATTGTCTTGATATTCCAGAGTGCCCAGAGTGCTATTGAATTTAAACAATGGGTGGAGAAACAGAATAAATTTTCCAGTAAAATTTTACTGTCTTCGATGCTGAAGGAATTCGGCCACAAAATTACAATTCAGGAAACACATCAATTACAACTGAAGCTTAGAAGAAGAAAAAAATAGCAGCTTAACATGAGTGTTTCTTAAAAAGCAAACAGCAATCTACACATATTTGAAGCATCTTTAAGGAATGAACAACTGGCACACAGACTCTATCCATTTCTCTCCCACACAAAGTCATATTGTACATGTAAATCAAGGTGTCTCCATTACCGAAAAGGATATAATTCATTTGCACAATTTGTAATCCAAGGGAAGGATGTGGAACAAGGTGATTTAGTTTCGGGGGGGGGGGGGGGGATACTCTGTGAACTTTTCCTGCCACAGCTTATTAATAATCAACCTTAGATTGATACAGCTGTCATCATATTGTCACCATAGTACATAAAGGCTGGATCTATCACCCAAGCCTGGTGACAGTAATCGCCCCCTCTCACTCTGTTCTTCCCTGGTAACATTGTTCCATGGGAAACACAGTCTTATATAGTCTTATTTGCATTCAATTTTCTATATGCAGCCACTGCCGCAATTCCCCCCGTTTTAATTTGCAACAAATCGGCATCGATCCAACATTGCATTCTACTCATCACTCTCCCCAAACCACCTTGCATCCTCATCGGCCTTGTCTAACACCGACCGTCTTAATTGAAAATCAACAGAGTACCCATCGTCTGGGAAATTATCTCACAATTGTCCACTGCACTCTTTTGTACGTTTCTTTTTTTATCTATATTTGTATTAGGAGGTCTTTTTATTGTCTGGCGCAATCAAACCAGGGGATCAATTGTTCCTGCTCGTTTTCACACTCGGGCTCTCACAAATGAAGCACGACTCGAATGACGGAGGATTCCTCTTGTAATTATAACAGTGTTGCTAGAAAGGGTCCAGTGAATGTAGTGTTTATTGAATCTCCATGGGTCCTTCCTGTCGCTTCTTGGAGTAGTTTACCAGCGGAAGACGTCAAAGTTAGCTGTGTTTCTTGTTGATGCACCGGACCTGAGATAACTTAGAAGATGACATCAGGGATAGATCGGTTCAGGCAATTTCAAAGCTTGTTTGTTTTATTTTCAGCAGGCTTCCACACAAACCAGCCAGGCTCTAAGTCTGATTGAAGAAAAACGTACACTTGAAAGAGCGCTCCGGGATGATGAGGTTCTTAAAGATAGAGGCTAGATAAGGAAAATAACTTCAGCAGGATTCAGCCTTGTCTAGTCGATGAATAGTCTTTAATGAGGCAAACCTGTAATTTAATCCCATAACGCAGCTGACATTTTCAAATTATGACTTTGTGACTACAAATCAGCATGGCCAAAACTTGATGGAAAACAAACAAAACAAGTCTATTACATTTCAACTGAAACAGCACAAAATGTTTTAATTGGACCACAAAAATGTATGATCTTCCCTGCCGTTTTAAAGCACACAGAGTATATTTCCGAGACAGAGGTAAAACCTTTTACTAAAAAGAGCGGTGAGCAAATAACAATATTCAGTAAACACAACCAATATTAGTCAAGCACACAACCCACATAAAAGGGCAAACAAACCTAGCCTAAAAGCCACCTGTCAAAGAGGGCACACACTGGTACTCGGTTTCAGTTGGTAAACACCAGTCTGTTAGCCTGAACTTGACAAACAAATTTATTTGGACTGCAGTTGGATTTTTTTTATAAAGTATTTTACACACATTTCAAATTACACATGCTCTCATTCTGAACACCACATTCGTTACAAAGTTTGTGAACTACAAAGTGTCAGCTTCTGTAGACTGGGATCATGATTAATTTGGGTGATGTTTGTTTGTAAGAGGTAGCCACTATTATTAAACATGAACTCTACTAACTGTTTTACACGTAGTTGATGATAATTATTGATAGTGATGGCACTTGTTTTACAGGTAACCCTGGCAAATCAATCCAACAGTTAGGCTGCAATGGCATCCAAATGCTGTTTCTTTTTATTATTGTTCTCCAAACCAAGCAACTCAATATCCAAACCCAGCAGCCCCTCCCCTCCCCCTTTTCAAAAACCATATTAAAATGTCCACCTCAAGCCCTTGTAGCTTGAATCTCCACAGTACAGTCTGTACTTTCCATGCTCTCAAAAAGGTAATCAAACATTGTAAGGAACCACCTCTGGTTTGATAACATCCCAATTTGCCCCGTGGGTTTGAGGAGAGCAATCCAGCCAAAGTATCTTGACTCAAGGAGCCTGGCAAAGCACCTCTGGTTCGTTACTTCTGGGATTTGAATTTCAAATCAATGTCACAGGTAGTAAGACTTGAGTCGGCAGGAACCGACGCTCTCTCTACCAGCTTCCCTATTTAAATGTTGAGCTAGTTGCATACATCTTCAGAGGGAACAGAAGATCACCGCAATCGCATCAATTCAACTGCACCACCTGCTAGAATTACATTATACACTTCATCCGGACTGGAAACCAATGGGTCTGGTTCCCTGCTGCAAACGCACACACACACATGCTTGTGACCCCAAAAAATAGCCCCGACTGTTTGCCCTTTTCCTTCTCTAAAGCTGCTATTGAGACTTGCATAGAAAATTTGACAGTTAAAATGCACAGTGATTAAGGTCTATAGAGATAGCAATTATGTGATAAAGTTAGACTATAGAATACCAAATCAGCCGACTGCCATACAAATGCAAATTTGTTCGCCATCAATTACCGGACAGAGGATCCTGCATGATCTTCACTTATCCAGCACTGCAATAGTCCTAAAGTGGAATTTTATTACACGCACATACTCCTGGAAAGTAATAAATGCAAAGGGATTGATGGAAGTGGATACATGAGACAAAAGTGACTTCCTGCCATTAGTGATATTAGCATTACAACCAAGGGTCACCCATAGAAGTAAGGGCCCCTTAGGGATCTCCTCCATCTTGCTCAGAACTCACACCCAGCTCTCTTTCTCTTCCCACTTTTTTGTTATTACAAATAACTTTATTAGTTTGGTGTGGGTTTTTTTTTGGTACTTTCATCCATGGGGGGAAATGGAACTCATACAATATGACGATAGCCTGGGGGCATTCCGCTTATGCGTTGACAGGTGTACCAGACATGGCTGTGCAAATATATGTAGCTAAATGGCGGCTGGAATACTGTCTCAGTTTGTCATACACACCTCCCTGTGTACAGTACATACATGTGGGTTAGGATCGGGCGCACAAAGTAGTTTCCTCCAGAGGTCCTGAGCTTTCCAGCTGCTGGCCCAAGGGGCCTGCATATTTTCCTATTAAAGCGGATCATTTTAAGTTGAGCTAACCCCCTGGGGAGGGGGGGCCAAGTGCAATGAGGGAGGGGGGGCCTTCAGAGAGGTATTTAGGATCTACATTTGGAATACCCTAAAGGGGAATAGTGACTTTGGGAATCAAATCTCCGAGACTCATCCTTCCTCTCCATCAGGATTTGCAGTATCAATTTTCAAGTCCTTGCACATTGCATGTTTGTAAAATCGACATCATTTATTTGGGTTGGATTTGATTTAACTGGCAACTGCTTATTCACATTGTAGCTTCATTTTTGATGTCTTATCAGCCATGACAAAGGTTTCCATACTTATAACTAACTCACAACAGGATTTTTTTATGATTTTGATACAGAGACAATTATTACTGAAGGCAGTTGTTGAACTACTGTATCTCTCTAGGTACAAGACATCCTCCATTTTGCGTCCTGATTTACAATAAATGTCTTTACTAATTAATGTGGTTCTCTTGATTGGTTGGTATGCACAGATCACCTGGTACATGTACGTACATATGTACCATCAGAGCTCTTGCTGATCAGATGGAAAAGAGACCCCAAATTTCTCAGTGTTTACAATAAAACAGCCATGAATAGGTCAAAAATTGATCCCCAGACCAATCTGAAATCTCTAGCTTCTGCTGAAATAAAAGGCAACAGACTAAAATGCTCAATAGTTCTTAATTTTCACAAGAAATACCCAATTATCTCAATTTGGTCAAACTGGGTTTAAGTTTAGGGTTTCGCAAGAGCCTGTCACATCTTTAAAAGTAAAACCCATCAGGAAAGAAACCCCCAAGCAACTCCACAGCCACCCCCGTGTTTGTTTCACACAGTTTGCTAACCCTGGGGTTATCTCGCTTACTCCCAAGCAGCCAACGTCTTGGGAGTTTGCCTTGGTAAGCGCTAGTAGAAAGGTCTTCCTGGGAATTCCCCAGTTAAAATTGTCTTGTGTTAAAGGGCTTATGCCATAGATACATTTAAGGACAACGGTATATTTTGTTTGCCTCTCTTGGGTTTCTGTAAGTGGGCAACTCTTTGTAACAAATAACAATCACTCCGTTGACATTTCAGTATCAACGCTTCGGATCTGCACAGCTATCTTGTTCACTTTTTTAATAGTACTTCATAATTTTAATAGTACTCCAGTCTTGCCGTTCATACTCTGATCTAAGCAAAACATCTGACAATACTTAAAAACAACAACTTTTACAGTAGAGTTTCTTGAAAATTGTGGGAATGTTCACAAGAGAGTATTTTATTTAAGTGGAGTTCTTTGGACAATGGAGTGAGAATAACATGGATGCTTAGAGCTATGCTATTCAAAAATTCAGCGGGACTTTTTGGGCGATTTGACAAGTCATGACTGTTGCTACCTTTTGTTTTGTACGAGGGGTTTCAGTTTGAACGAACGAAAGGTGGGTGTCAATATTTCAGATCATATTTGACAAAAACAACAACCAATCGGCTCTATTCAGAGCCAAGAAGGTATCTTTACATGGTGTACTCAAAAGTATACTTCATATAAATAACCGCTGGTTTTATCTTTGTTGACAAACACCTGGAATTGGTTTATAAAGATAAAGATAAAGATAGTTCGATAAAATCGGACGAACAAATATAATGGACTTATACATTTTCAATCTGTTGTTGGGCCATAATTAATTACTGTCACAGTCATGGATTGATAAATTTACCTTTGAAGAAATGATATATATTTTTCTAAATTGGAATGAGGAGATCTTCAAACACATGTCGACATTATCATGTAGTGGGATATGAGTGTGATGTGATTTGACCATCATGGCATCACACATAGTACACTGTACACACATGATCACAATACGCTAACAATACTCTCCTGGTACCTGGAAAACACACAGAGTTTACACCGAGTGGGCGGACTTCAATCAATGTCTGTTCGGGGGCCTGGGAAAAGTCGTGTCTGAATTCACGCATGACCACTCCCCAAAACTGCGTCAAAATGAACAGACACGTGGCAAACGGGCACCTGACGCACAACAAACATCTGTGGATACTAAATATAACTTGCTGTTGCATAAAATGAGAACCAGTGCGACAGCTCGTATCAAGTACGATTTATAGGACTGGTGCATAAACTATATCATAAGACCACAAGAAAAAATATATACATGTATGTACAACATGAACATTGTATTAATTGTACAAGCTGGATTTGATTACAGTTTCAGCACTTCATGTATTTATCATAAATTTATATTTAGTTTTGATTTAAGCCCAGTTTGTTTATACATGTACTTCATGCGAGTGCAAAATGAAGCAAATTTGAGGCAAACATTTTCAACAAATATTTTGCTCCAAGTTATGTGGCAAGTTGAAATGTACTACTTTCGCTGAAAAATACACAATTTTGATGTCAAAATTCCCTTTGAATTTAAATGGAGTGAGGACCAGGCTTTAGTTTGCAATTTGGAATTACACTTTCAGGCCTTGAACTTCGCTCTTGAAGGGGCACAGCAAATTTCCTCAGGTGAGGGGCACTCTATGAGGAAAATATAAATTTGTATTGGAACTTTGCAAAGGGCATCACAGCAAAAGCACAGGGCACCACGGCAATTGCTGTGGGTGCTGTGGGTTATTTTGAGGCCTGCACTTTTACAGAAGCAAGAGTGCTATGCACCTTGGCAACAAAAACCCAATATTTTTGCCAAATTTTTGTTCACTAGACCATGCAGTGGCATGGCAACACACATCATAAGCCCTCGCTATGACGCATCCACTATTATAATAAACCAAAATATGATGACTAGACCCGCTTTTATGGAAGTGGTAGTCCTACCCCAGGAGGCAATGTGGGACAATACAACTGCAGCTGAATACAAGCACCCAGTAAACTAGCAGCGGTGTTTACACTGGGCCTATTGAATGAGAGGCTAGACAATGATGGGGGTCACACGGGGCTCCACCATGGCATCATTGCCAGCCATGCATACCCGGATGCCTCATCCTGCATTAACCACAGAGGGGGAATGTTGTTGTGTGTGTGATGGGGTTATGTTGGGTTTGTTAATGGCTGATATTTATCCATGGTTCATACATTTATGGATGCAGTTGCTATGTACATGTATCCTATACACAAAGTCCGGTGCTGTGTTCTATTTATAAATTGAATACCAATTCATCCAGAAAGTAACATACAATTGTTGAAAATAGTACACGTTTAATCAAAAGTACCTGAAATTACAAGAACCATACCAATATTATTACATTCAATACAAACAGCTAGAGGTATGTACACACATATACTCAAAAAAAAAACAGTGTAATTTTTATCCAATAGTGACATTTCTTGTAGATCTTTCTTAATGATTTTGCCTTGTTTTGGCTGTAAGGTATTCCTCATACATGTACATCTGTCATTTTCATGAAACAATTCAGCTTTTACTGTTAACAAGTTTCCGTTTCATTCATTTTCTCAAACATGCCTGTCATGTAAGTTAGGTGCAGGACGGCTGTGTGACATTCATTAGAATGGAGTGCATACTGCAAGTGCAATATGCATCTCTGGCGCCCACACACACGCACAAACACACACAGTAGGTTTGCATGATGAATTGGGTTTAAAGTTTGCAGAAATGTTTACTGTGAGAGCTGAATTATTTCATGAAAATGACAGATTTATGAGGAATATCTGACGTCCAAAACCAACCGCAAACAAAATGTATGCCACCATGGAATGTTAATCCAGTGAGATTAGCAGCTTCTTACAGGAATTATGGCGCTAGCTCTGAAAATGTTTCCACCCCAGAAACGGACCCTCATATCTATGTACAATATGTATGTACTGCACAGAAGAGTCAGTACAACCATTATTGTGTATTCTATCCATTGGGCCCTGCTGTCCATGGATTCTGCATGTTCTAGTATGTGCAGAGCAAGTTTCATCCCGGCAGATTTTCGTTCACTCTCTGCTTGTCCTGCCACATTTATACTCTGGATAAATATGTTTGCCATAATTAATAGAGTCATGCCTGCATGGCCTGGGGGCGAGGTTTGCCAGATGAAATGGATCCTCCACCATGCAAGTCTTCCTGGGTGGTTTGGGACTGAGAAACCTTAGTCTGTAACCTACCCCTTCAGGTACCACTACCTTGTCACTAAGTTTACAGCAATGATTGGATTTACACAGCGAAACCACATACATCTGTTTACTCAACTTGAGACCGTTGTTTGTAATCCTGTCAAATACAACGGTCTCCCTGGACATAGAGACAGAGTGGGCCCCTACCCTAAAATCTGAAACTCATACGCCCCCCCAGTAGCTTTAGAAATGGAAACCAAATCTTAACTGACCCAGGTTCACATTCTCTGGTTACGACCTTTAGAGAACTCCCTGCGTTCTGTTGGGATAGTTCATTTCCTCCTTACAACTTGTCCCTAGGTAATCAACAGGGATTTGTTTTCAGAGGGGTTTATACACTATAAGGTGATTTAAAACAAATGTGTTTGGTACTAAGACTAGATTTCCCTTGAGCAACCTGTTTTTAGACAAAATTGCACAGGGATTGAACAATCAGAGTTTTACAGTAATGGTCTTAAAGTGGGCCCATCTGGGCATTGAGGTTTCTGTCCGAAGTGACCGACCGATTACAGTAACTATTTAAAGCATGCAACATCCAACCATTTTAGCCATCAGTGTGTTGAGTGGCTTCTCAGTACAGGTTTCACCGCAATATGATCAGTTTATCCTCCCCAACAATCTCCCCAAGTTTGCCATAAGCAAGATGTAAGTGTCAGACTACATGCTCAGAGATTGCCCAACATCTTTTGCTTAAGCACACACGCCGCGCCGCGCCACACGTACGTGCACGTTCCGGCGATAAAAGAAGGGGGAAACAAAAAAACCGAAGACAATAACTGTCTGCCGGGGAGTTCCAATTCTGTCGATGCGGCGACCTACAACTCACAAACCCCTTCTGAATAAAACATGCGGCGTAAATTTACTCTGCATCACCTGCACTTAGGATTGTAACCGAGAACCAACACTTACGGAAAGTCTCCCGTCAATACAGCATTGTCTCAGGGTCATAACAGGGACAATATAACACTGGCTTGGGAATCGATACAACTCTATTACAATGGGGATTTTCAGTGTATTGTCCACTTGTGTAAAATACTAACTGAGCTTAGGGGGAAACATATTGATTTGGAATCTACATACCTTTGTGCCAGTCCCGTTCATGTCTGTTGCTATCCTGCATTTTAAAGAAAA
>CM021538.1:12541496-12553152 GCA_010994315.2 Pisaster ochraceus | reverse complement strand
AGGGTTCTTGCCCTGCTAAATGCAACAATATGGGCACATATGCTTTTTGATGACCTTACTTTGCACAGAGCCAAGTACCCTGCTAAATATAACAAGGTCCAACACCCAATTTAAATCATTGTGGCTTTTAACCGCAACAAAACGCATCAAGGTATGGGATTTGAGTTGACTGCCAAGTGCAATAAATTACAACTTTTAACAACTGGTGCATTTTGTTGCATTTACCATGGCTTTCAATAGAAATTGTTTCTCAGCAGATATTTGTGTCCAAGTTTCCTGCTTTGTATCAAAAATGTTGGAATACTCAATGAAATCATCATGGGAAATCTGAAAATAGTTTGTAAATTGTATCATTTCCACCCTCAAATTTCCCGTATCGCTCTTCCCTTTAATTGTTTTCCCCTAAAAGAGGAAATTCTTTGTTGGAAAATGATTTCCTTTCACTGGAAACAATAGAACACAACCTTTAGTCGTCCTAACCCATACAGGCTGGAGCAAGCTTCTGACACTACGTGTACATTTGTACATTGCCACAAAGGCTGAATACAAAACAGTGCAAAGTTTTAAACAAATAATAATACTAATATGAACAACAAATGTAAACACTACATGTTCCACTTTACTATAGATGTATGTAACTGTGTTCAAAACAAATGTTTTGATTCTTTTTTAAATTAATACAAATGAATACAGAAAGGGCAAGGCCGTGTTTAGTGGAGGGGTCTTTAATATGGGAAACATAAATTTCTACATGAATATTTTAAGGGGCACCAAGGCCATACCCTGTAGGTATGGAGGCAATTGCCTTGGTTACCTCCCTGTAGAACTACTATGGACTACTGTACTAGGTCTGTATACATGGCATAATGTATGATGCATTCCAACCTACTTGTGTTTGTAACTAGCCTAGTTGTAAACCAACTGTAATTGGGGTGTTTGGGAGTTTGTAGAACTACTATGGACTACTGTACTAGGTCTGTATACATGGCATAATGTATGATGCATTCCAACCAACATGTGTTTGTAACTAGCCTAGTTGTAACCATCTGCATTTGAAGTGTTTGGGAGTTTGTTGTTTGTTGTTTAGTACATTTAGTAGGAGCTGTGGGGTTTTCCCTTTTTCTTCTTCTTTTATTAACTTTGAACCCAACCCAAGCACTACCATAAAAACACTTTTGGCTCAAGTTCTATAGAGCATATAATGCCTTCCCCTTGCCAAATTTAAAAACAAACACCTAATAAACTAATAACCTCAACATTATGTTTTGACATCCCCTCTCACTGCTAAAAACATCTCATCCTTGCACACAGGGACACTGTACTACCCTGGGCATACACCCCTTGTGTTACTGCAAGTATGTCAAGTCTTGCCTAAAAAAGTCCATACATTATAGCTACACAAATGTATCACCATGCCCATGGCACTGTGAAAAGCGAAACAATTCAGATCTGGATAGTTCCCAACATACAAAGAACACACACCTACACAACTTTGGGGTGAAACTGGTCACTAGAGTATTTATATGAAAAAACGTTGGAAATATTGCACAAAATGCCTCAAGGCCTTGAGTTTCATTTTATAGTTTGGGTGGGAAAAGCTACTCTTTCCATTGAAAAGGGCACTTCCATTAGGAAATCAGATTTTGGGGGAGAAGATAAAACTGTATAGCAGTGTTATCTTACAACATATCATTGTGTCGGGCAACAACACTGTGTTTCCTGATACGAGTAGCACACCCTTTACATTTCGCATGCGTTTGAAATCGTCAAAACGTTGTATCTCCCTTAAAATAGCCTGCGTGCACACACAAAACAACTACGCGCCTTTTTTTTTTTTTGCTTGGAGCATTTTCGTGCGAGATACAAAGTTTTTGCAAATTCCCCCAGTCAGGGAACGATTTGATCAAGCAAAATATTCCGACGGAACATGTTTTGTGCACACTGAATGCTAATTTTTGTGAGTAGCAAATTATGATTATGAGTAGCTATGGTTACATTTTGGGCAGGGTTTGTTCTTACTGGTTGATGTGACTGGCCGGCAGGACAAGTTAGCTTGTCATTTCACTGGCCCATCAGCTTTTTCACTAGTCCATATTTCAAGAAAATATGGCTGCTTTCCAACACTGAGCTAGACAGCTGGACCACTTGGAGTGATGAGCTTTGACTGGTCCTCTGGTGTTTTAACTGGCATTTGGCCAGCGGACCACTGTTAAGGGAGAACACTGATTTTGTGTAGCATTTTGCTATACAGTATACCAGGGAAATTATTCATTGCTAGTCTGTCAAGAAGGCAATCACTCCACTGTTGAGAAAAGTTACGAGTCTAAGCGCTCATTGTTGGAAAATGGCTTAAAGGTTAGGTTTAGTTTGCTCCACCTGTTGCTTGTAAAGTCATTTAAATCGACCTATGACCCAAACTGAACAGTGCGCAATGACATTTTAACATTAACCAAGAGATTGTCAGACCTATGTATGCCTGTGTACACTTGAGTTTGATTTGATTTAACACAGTCAGCACATTAACCAACCCTCATAAATTGTCTATTGACCTGTGTGAATTTCATGTGATATTTACATGAGAAACAAACATACGTACATGTAACTTCACATGTTAACACTAATTTGGGACTAGCCCACCGGGCTACCTCAGAAACAAATTTGACTAGCCCCCACAATATTTTTGACTAGTGTCTGTACATATGACAGGCTTGTGACTTAACCCAGCCCGACAATCCCTAATTGTAAAGAACATCACTATCTTGACAAAATTATCAATTTTATTTTCGACGTAGTGATACTTATTTGTCGAATACCACACGGAAACTTTTTCAAAGAACCGATAAAACATTTTGATTTGTTGAATGTATCTTAGATTTGAACATTCCTCAGCATATTAAAGATGTGATATTTTCACACTAAGTTGGCTCTCTGGTTATGTTATGTAACAATTTGTAAACATTTTTATCTCGTAGCAAATGAAAATGAATGACGGTTTGTAACCCATTTTAAATGAAAAAAATGTACTAAAAAACAGTTAAACGTTTAATCCATTACAACAATTCCTGCATAAGACTCCAAATCCATGTACAAATGTACCACTTTCACTATTAATTATGGCCAAAAACATAATCGTATCTGGGTAAAGAAGATTCTAATTTGGGTCATAATGATTGAAAAAGAGGCGGTCAGATTCTATATTTTTACAAAAACCTGAGCTGACTAATACCATGAAGGAGACCACAGTAATTTTCAACATGGATTTACGAGCAGAAATTTTTATTTTTTTACTTTGCATTTAGCCACAAGACTGCACCTGTTGACTACTCACAGCAACGCATACGGATAAACTACTTGAAAAAATTCACTTGAGTAAAAAATGTGGCAAATCTCATCATGAAAGTGTCCGTTTACTAATACTATATATTAAGTATAAAATATAAAAAAAGGTAAAGGAGTAGCTAGCAATTCACACTTAGGCCTACAATGTAAAGCTAGCTAAAATAAATGTTTCTCCACTCAGACTGAAAAAGATCTGTCAGTAGAGAGGGGAAAATATATTTTGCATTTTATATTTTACAAGTTCCACCTCTTCGCACCAAAGTTAATTGAGGGTGCCAAAGTCCAATATGGTACTAAACCCAAGAAGAAGACATAACATAAAAACCAATTAAACTAAAAAATAGCAGTCAGGTCTTTTATGGCCCATGACTTGTGTATTGAAAGAGTAATAAACCCAACAATGTCAGAGTCGGCAGACTACATACATGTAGGTCTTTTTATAGGCAGTGATACAACGGATATTCGTGTACAACGGACTCTGGTTAGGTTAAGTGTTAAAATATATTAAGTCGGCAGATATACCATTGATGATTGGATGAGTAGCCGACATTAAATTAACCGTAAAGCACGTAATGGATGCATTTAAAGTGTTCTCTCACACCCTACATTAGATATGGCCGGTTCAGCCTAAACTACACAAGCCACTCACAGACACAATGTAACCAGGACTTGAATTTGAGGGGAAAATCCACAAGACCGCAGGGCTCATATATCAAAACTTTTACTGGACAAGAAATAATTTCACAAGACCAGAATCAAAATGAAGAAATTTAGTTTCACAGTTTGACACACAAACTGTTTTTATTTGAACAAGAACTGAGAGAATATTGATTTTATTTGTCCTTATACCTCGGAAAGTAATTTCAATACTCAACAGAATTGAAAGATATTGATCCGAATCAAAGTCAACATTTGAACATGATCTTAGTTTTTGAAAGATATTCCGCAGTGAAATATTACTAAGTTATTCAATTGAAAAACACAAGATCACCAGACTTGTCCAGTCCTGAGTTTAATGGCCCAAAGTTAAAATCACTGGCATCTGGCCTGCGGTGTTAATTTCGAGCCCTGGAAATGTACGAAAATTCCAATGCTCTATGGTTATACCTGACATACATTGTACCGCACATAGTGTGCAGTATGCACCACGCGTTATACACTCACGTGTACATTGGTATGTAATGCACAGCCTGCGCACAGAGACAAGCACGTACCATGGCAATGAGTCCGCACGCGGAAATGGCCGGTTAGCGGGCTACAGCTTAAGCTCCTCCCAGTCCATTTGTCTTTGGTTTACGCTGATTGGTAAAGCCTAAAGGTCTTGCAAGTGTGAGATTTGAAAACACAAGTTGTCGTCCAGGGTTCATGGACATTTTGGTCAGTCTCTGGTAAGAATTGGGGGGGGGAGGTTTCTTCAAAATATTTTCTCAATGATGTTTTTAGGGTTTTAAATGGATTAATACACATTGAAGATCAATTCTGTGCTTCAACTGTTAAGAGTGTGTCATGATTTTTGAAAGTCAAAATTGCATAGATCTGTGATTGAAATGTGATTATTATAGTATTACAATTTTATACATGGACTAGCACGAAACCATTGTCATCAGGGGGAGGATGTTGGGATTATTGCAACTAATGAAAACTTTGACCAAAAAAATGAAAAATAGTATTAGCTGTTGCAAACTGCTTACCAACCAAAAGGACCTATGTCCTATGGTATAAAAATTATAACTGGCCAAACTTAAGTTAACTCCAGTTGTCCTAACTAACTCAATTTACTTGTTGAAAAATGAATGATGTATTGTAACTTAATTGTTGATACTACTAACTAGTACTAACTATGTCGAACGGCTTCACATTTCATACACTTCTTCTTCAGCTGTTCAGCAACACATTAGTCATTAGTTCAATCAAAGTTCCAAAAACCAAAGTCCAAGTCTTCAATTCAAGTTTAAACATCTATTTGGGACCACAATAATGAATGATATACACCATTTTGCATGTAAACATAATTATGTTGTCACAGTACTGCGTAAGTCCATAGTCGGTTAGAAATATGCGTGTACGTACATGACGCTACCGTCCGACCGTTTACTCAATCACCGTAGGCATACGCAGCATGCGGACAATCAGGCAACAAAATACCACTTGCAGTTGTGGCGAGTTAAGACCGAGACTGAGAGTCACCCAAACCAAACAGCTACATTCATTTTACAAACATAAAAATGAGGAGAAAATGGTTGACGATAAATACCTTACGTACCCGTCCATAGAACAGTCAGAAAGAAGAAGAGAACGAAAGAATCAGGAGAGAGAAGGCAAACGCTTCGACACAGAAGAGCGCCAGATCACAAAATTACCTACGGATTTGTTACTACAGTACACATACATGTACACACAGTGGAAAATTAAACAAGATGGCGATGTAGGGCGCCCTCCTGCTATCGAGACAAATTAGTTGGTAGAGAGGAAAATACAACAGGTTTATTGGATACGGGGGAGCCACTCCCGCATTCTGTAAACAAAACAGAAACTGGTCAATAACACATATTGATTGAGCTATATTGTGCAGCATATGTTCGGGCCTCAGACAAATGAAAATTAACATATATCATGCATTCTATAAAGAGAATTTGTTTAATTTTTAACCATATGCAGTTTTTTATCGACCGATCTTCTGATGTGAGAGAATAGAAGCGCTATTTTAAAAACGCAAGTGTTCCTTCCTTGTGTTGTTCCTTGTTGTGTAGTAACCATTGACTATCTCGGGTGTCAGTTTGAATAATGTATTTCCGTTCCGTTTATCTAAGATTTTCTGGAGGAAAATTTTGAACATGTTTTTAATTTATTAATTATTTAGTAATCGTATAAGTTCATTTTTAAGTAAAAATTATTACATTCAATATCCAAGCGAAACTTCGTAGAAATAAGGGACGATGATGCTCAATAAAACTGCATGATCTTGATAACAATCATTGCCTGTATATTAAATTAAGCAGATCGTCTGAGGCTGATGGAACTGACCAATACGTAGACTAGTGACAAGTTTAATAAAAAACAGAGAAGCGCGCCAATCTATTCAGCTGTATGTTTAAGCCGACTGAATGTATGATCTCCCAAAGGTTGAACCTCAGCAACAGTTAATGAAAGAAACTGCGGTGCCTTTATTTAAAATTGATAAATTTATTATATTTTAGTTTATTTATATACTGTCTTGAGGGAAACCATAATCTAGCGGAGCACATCGCCCTCTAGCCGTCAACGGACGGCCGGTCACTGCAGAGTACTAATGTGCAGAGCGTTGCACAAGAAAGGCCGAAAGCTGTAGTTCTTTCCCTTTTACCGCTGATTTGTATGGAAGCTGAAATGTAGAATAAGTGTAACTTGTTTTTTGTGTATGCTTGCGGGAGCTTAGAACATAATCCCGATCGTGGCCCGAGGGCTCTTATTTAACTGTATCCCGAATCTGAACTCACTCATCCTACAAATTACAACAGATAAGTCCCTAGACCCTGTGCGTACTACTTCAGCTGCAATAATGCCTCTCCATTATTAGAATTGACACGATGGAACACCCCCCCCCCCCCCATTGATGTCCAATTTCGCAGCTTCTGCTTCCGTGAAAATGTCATAACTTGACTAATGAATGAATGCATTCTGAATCTTAAATATTTTATTACCATTGACTTTGTGAAACAGAGCCTTGTTGTAGCACCCCTCCCCTCAGACGTCGCGTCAATAGTGCCGCCGCGCGCTTGGCCACGCCCTCCCTGTGACCTAACATAATACACGAAAAGCGGGGCTAGGATCGATTACTGATGGAACTACGTTACACCATAGAGCAAGGCTCTATGGTTACACAGCGTCCCCTCGCAAACGTTTCCAATTAGGTTAATAAAAAGTTGCTATAATAATAATAATTGTATAACAACAATATTACAACAAAAGTAGATGTTCTAGGAAGAGGTGACGTGTCATCATGATGACGTACGACCAACTGGCTTACACTGTCCTGATTCGAGATCTGAGTGGTATTTTGTTTGTGTTTGGATTGGTCGTGTCTTTTGATCTCCCTCACATTCTGTCTGAAGTGGACCCACGGAACTTGTTTTGAACGAGTACTGTATTTTGCTTGTTAGCTTGCTTGCATGCTGTTTGTATTTAATTTTTTGGCAGGTAGCTTACGCCCATCATGTTTTTAGATGTTGTTGCGGCCTCAGTGAACGTATCGTTAACTTGAGCCTCATTTCTCAGTTTATGACAGCCGTGGCACCCCGTTGTAAAATACGTCTGGCAATACTATGGGCAAACATCTGAAGCGCCCTAGTTTTTGTCTTGGTCGAGGCACTAAGTGGTGAATCCACTATTATTGTCTGGGAACTATATTGATTATGTGCTCTCTAACACAGAAATCGATCCGCTGCTTCATGTCTCGCTGACCCAGCCATTTGATGGACCTATATACATTTTATGGATGACGATTTCTGCTTTCTGACGGGAAGTTGGTTTTATCATTCTATTTCACAGGGGGACGTACTGGCAACTGAAAGAAAGTTTGTTCACCGAGGATGAAATTAATTTTTGCCAAAGTCCGTTTTTGTTGTTGCTAAAATTTTGGTTTTTTTGTCACTTTTTTTAACTGGCGATGCCTGAGTTATTTGATACGTAAATCAATACGCCACGTGAGTTAACCAATCGCCCATCATGGTGTCTGTTGTTTAATGACTTCCCTTCAAATCTATGGTGTTTTTTTCACATAAACTATGATAGTATACAATTTATAATCGTCTCATGTTGTAAGAAGATGAGTAACATAGTCATTTTACAGCTTTATCATTTTACACTTTGTCCATGAACTGTGAATCATTGAATTTTTACGCTTTACCTCAATTTTGTATGATCGGTTGGTGCTTACAGAAAATTACTGCAGACAAAGCAGAAGGAATGCTTTAGCAGTTCTAAAGTGGCCAATACAGTCTTGGTTTCCGAAAATTTAATTAACCCCAGGCCCGTAACCAGGGGGACAAATACGAAAGAAAATGTACATCGGCGCTAACGCGCCGCCTGTCGCACAGCAACGCAGGGGGAATCTATATGGGGATGTACCCCCCCCCCCTTTAAGTTGGAAATTTTGTTACACTCACCATTTTTGCGCTTTCATAACTGAAAAACAACTCAATACAGCTTTGTATCATTGTTATTTCTGCATATTTTTGCTCAGACGGCGTATGCCCCCATTGCGTCCTGTATTTATATCTTTTTAACCTTTTGTTTGATGTGTTAGTAATTTTCTTACTTAGCTTTTGGCGGGTTTTGCCCCCCCCCCCCCAGTTACGGGTCTGATTAACCCAATTGTCTGACTGTTTCCAATATTATCTAGCGTTATATTGACCCCAAACAAGTTGAAATCGGGGGTCAGATGTTACCATGGAAAGCTTTCGTCTGACCTTGGTCAAACGATTTTGACGTGTTTTGGGGTGGTTTTTCTGCGGTTTATTTTTGGGGGTTGTCTTTTCCAACAAAATTTCGACTTGTTTTGTTTGTCGTTTGTTTGTTTGTTTGTTGGGGTGTTGGGGTGTTTGTTTGTTTGTTTGTTGGGGTGTTTGTTTGTTTGTTTTTTTTCCCGAGAGAGTGGTAGTAATGTATCACGTGATCGTGTGAAATACACTTGTGTGGGAATTAAGTCAAAATGGCCGTCATATCCATAATATTCAGTGGTTCAAACTATATCGATCACTGCATCTCGCAAGCGAGAGGAAACCTGTAAACAGGGTACCTGCGTGAACCAGAAACACCGGGGTTAATCAATCTTAGGACACGGGACCAATGGCTTAATGTCCCATCCGAAAGAAAGCAATTATAGTAACTATCTTGCTTTTGAGAACACAACTGCAACGACCGGGACTAGAACCCACAATCTGCTCTGAACACCACCAGAGCTTGTGTTCTTAACCGCTCGTCCACGGGACGCACCACAGCATGCTAATTTCCAACAGTTCAGGCCAAGAAATATTATTAGAACCACTAAATGGGCCCCAAAAGTTGGTGGAAATGTCGATTTTAAGTGGAAAAGCTCATTTGAAAAATTACAATATTACAGTCTTCATGTGGACCTGATAGAACAACAATGGTAATGACCACGGTAAGCGAAGACAGTCTTTCCAAGTAGTGGCCATTTTACTGCTTTACACTTTAAACATAATGTTGTCTAAAAATTGTGTGTGTACCTGTGCGCGTGATTTTGTGTTTTATCAAAAAGTGCAGATGCCCACCTCCGCTACAGAGAAGTTCAACCAATCTGGACAATACGCCTATAGATGGCGCCCCTTAGTACAAGATGGCCACCTCTGCCTTTTCTATTTTTTTTTTAAATCATGCCAATTTCCAAATTGTCGCTTGTAGAGTGGTATTTTTCAGTTCTACCGGGCGAGACCCATGGACAACTACCATAAGATGAAAAGAAAACTGAAGTTTAGATTTCACTTCACATTATTTGTTTGTGTTTTAAGGCTGTGAAATTTCTCAGGCGGGGGAAGGGGAAGAAATTAAAGGGCAGTGAGTTTTCAGAAAACAATGAAAAATAGTTCTTATTGAGTTTAATAAAAAAAAGTAAAACTAAGTTCTGTCATTTAGTAGGGGCCTATGTATTAATAAAAAAGATAAAATAAAAAACTCTGATATAAAATATTTATTTATATTCTTTTTTATCGCCTTTGGAGACAGCGGAACCAGGTTTTAATCCATCTGAAGCGGATGTTTATTTATAGTTTGTTTGTTTTGTTGTTGTTTGTTTGTTTTGTTGTTGTTTGTTTGTTTTGTGTTGTTGGATTTTTTATTAATTTCATTTTATTATATTTTTTGTTGGGGGGGGGGGTCTTGTGTGGCCCTTTTCGAAACGACGTCTCCCCTCGAGCTATTGCTGATGCCCCCGCCTGACTTGTTGAAGGCATACGGTACCGAAACACACGTTCTCGAAACTGCCGGACCCAACCACCACCAGTCTCTTTCTTTTGAACCGATCAAATAGCGCCCTCTGTCACTTGACTTATAGTAGTCTAGTTCCGGACTATGCCGTGATATTTGAGTACAGTACCGTTTCGGATACAATTACAGACTAAATATTGTTTATCGTTGCCAGCGCCATGATAATTGATGACACCCAGAATGATGAATGAAAGCAGATTGAGTGTGATCTGATTCCTTGGTTGGCTTTTAATTTCTGCGTCAAACTTGATACTTTTAGCCATTCGTAGAGAAAGCCACGATGTTACACAACGCAGAATTTGTGCAACGAAAACTGGTAATCAGAATGTTTTTATAAATATATAGTTTATTTATTGATTTATTAAATCATGGAGGTAGAAATTCTACCTCCATGATTAAATCACCTCCATGATTAATTAAATAAATAAAGATATGTTTTGTCAAACTCACTCATGCATGTCATGGGGGTTTGGTTGATTTTTAAAATATTATTGACTAATTTAGAGTGATTAGACTGTACCCGCCTGTAGTGTTATTTCAATGTCTAGACCCAGTAACTGGGGCGCTTTACTCCTAAAAAAAATGTTGACATCTGGATCTGCATTTGTTTGTACGACTGCAGAGTCAAACAAGTTTGGTTTAATGATTACAAAGCCAAGGCAGGCCTAGAAGTTGCGGTTTGTTCCGCTATCATCTTCTCGTCGTGGAGACGATAGCGGAACAACTATGCAGTTCGTTTCACTAATGTCTCCACGTCGTGGAGACGATAGCGGAATGAACCGCATCCATTGTCCATAGCTCTAGGAGTAACAATGCCCCAGTTACTGGGTCTACTCAATGTCATGACCACTAGATTAACTTACACTGTTCCTTAGTACTTAATAGATATAATTAATATTAAAAACTCAAATACTAAAAAAGTCAGATAAACTGTTTTCCCATCTGTAAACTAAGCATTCATTGTTTTTGTTGTGTAGATCATGTATCATCTGTATGTCATTATTAATATATGTCATTATTAATTAATGTGTATTGGTAGAGCCCCGACTGCCACATGTACATATTTTCAAGGCCCCCCTCCCCATATGTACATAAGCTAGCACTAGCAGTAGAAGTAAAACGCAATAAAGCATACCACCACTTTGCTTTCGTCACATAGCACAAAATCACAGTTTTTCCGAGGGTTGAATTTGTTTTTGTAAGCTCACCTGACCTGAATCCACCCAAAAAGTGTTTCAACATCATACATACACATGTACATGTGAATTGACATGAAGGCTTCTACTTTTTTTCTAGTCTGCTGGAAATAATTTGAGATGATTCACTTTATGTT
>CM021538.1:12527528-12541486 GCA_010994315.2 Pisaster ochraceus | reverse complement strand
TTTAATCCTCCTAAAATTTCCATAAAGAATGGACAGAAAATGTGATACCACTTAGGTTTTCATGTAGGTAGGCATTTACAGTGCTTTTGTGTCTGCTTAAATTATTGTAGATGGGAAGATATGGGTTAACAGTGTTTGTATGGCATACATTATAATTCTCTGCTTTACTCTCTCTAGTAGACAGGCATTTGCCCGTGGTCTCCTCCTAAAATTGTACCCCGCTTGAATCACTGGTACCGCTCCCACCACAACCCGTCTTGCCAGTGCTGCTGCTTTACTAACTCTTTCATATTTGTTCACAGATGGAAATGTAAGCAGATTATTTAATAATTTAGGGTTGAACAAAGAAACATTTACTAGAAAGCGGGACTTGAACCTGCAACCTATGGATTTAATGTGCCAGTACTCTCCCAACTGAGCTATGTAGCTCTAATGTTAACAGTATCCCTATTTTGTCAATTTGTTCAGGGGTGCCAATCAGAAGCCATTCAACTTGTAACTGCCCTGTAGCCAGGGATCAGACCCAAGTTTGTGATACAACCTGGGAAGCGGCAGCCAAGGAATCACCTTGAGAGCATGCGGCTTTTCATTTCAATAACTAGTAACAAACCACAAGGGAAACTGACTGGGTACATTTTTAATAGGTTAGGGTTGAACAAAGAAAAAGTGACTTGAGCGGGACATGAACCTTCAACCTCTGGATTAACATGCAGATTATTTAATGGTGGCAACTTTTAAATATTTTTTCACAGATGGAAACGTAAGCAGATTAGTTAATGATGGCTAGTCGTAGAGGTAAGGCCTCTGCAGCCAGAAATGCACCCTTTGGAACAGACATACAGCCAAAGAGAGACATGAAAATCATTGGTGGAAAACAGATAGAGATAGCTGTTGACTCCCCACCAACCAGGTAAAAGAACTTTCAGACTTGAAATTATCTGCATTCAGTTTTCAGACCTTTTTATGTCTGCCTGGTGGAAAAAGTAGCTGTTTGTACCCTCTCTGTGCTAAGTGCTGAAGATACTTTTCTAGAAAAAACTCCTTTACAGTCTATAACTTCAGGGGCAGATTTCTGACAAAGAGCTAAGATTGGTCTTAATTGCGAATCAATCTTAACTGCTAAGTGAAGAGTGATGTCACAACACAAATCAGTATGGTAACACTGAGAATTCATCTTGAGATGAAACTTAGTGCTTTGTGAAATCCAGCCATGGGGTTACTAAAAGGAGGAAATACAATGCGGTTATTTCAACTTACATGTAGCTCCTAAAACTTTTATCCTACATGTAGTTTCAGACCTTTTGTTAGTCTTGGTACAAGACGCTCTTGTTGAGTTAGTAAAACCATAAAACCATAGGAACTACATACACTAAACACTACACATGTTATGAATATTTCACCTTCCAATGGTGGGTGATCTGGAAGTTTTCCCAACAGCGCCCGCTATTGTTCGATAGTAATGTGTGGCGTGGAGTGGGGAATCGTGATAGTTGAGTGATAATGAAAAATAACGTCATGCAACAAGACTAATCTTTTGTCAGCAATTGACTCACACCCCTGGAATTCCACCCACTCTTATTTTTTAAGCACTAGTTTTCTTAAATTTATTGCAAAAATGTTCTATGTTCAGGAATTTGAAGTACAAAATCTCATAGTAAGCTGAACTGTATAGTGTACTTTGATGATTTTGGCGGGTGCTGATTTCTATGGACTTTTTGTAAAAATTTGCAGAATCATTATTTACTGCGGGTTTGTTTTGGGTGTCTTGATTTATTCAGTGCTAGTACGTTACGAAGCCTCCCCCCTCTGCAACAGGGACCCAATGGCACCCCTCCAATGGAAGTCCAACCTCCCTATCAAGAGTATAACAATAATATAAAATTGGAATACCCCGAAAAACTGGTAGGTTCCTTAAGATTTATAATTAATTAGATTGTGGCCTTTTACTGGGAAAGCTCAGTTCTTTAACGGATAGGAAATTTTCTTTTTACAAAGATCAACCATGCAAAGTGTTATTGTATCTCAGAGTAGGCATAAGTAGGTGTATTAACAGCTTGTTCAGATTTTGTACCATTAGCCTCATAGTATTTGCTGCAAGGTCAAGGTCAACAAACAAAGTTTTAACGTGATTACACCTCTTTCAGCAAAAAATTTGATAACAACTTTTTCCAATTTTTAAAATTTTATTAGGATGACATTCAAGGTTGCACATTTATTACCGGAAGTAACAAAGCTGTAAAAGAGATAACATTTTTCATTTATCAATTCAGCTTAAGAAAGAAAGGATTATCTATTCACAGACAGCTCCAGCCGACAAAAGCAACTCACATATCCATGGCACAAGAGGGCGCCATCATAGTTTACCGGCAGTACACGCGTGAGTACAAACTCAGAACTGAACCATGGAAACCAATAAATTAAAGGGAAAGTTCATCTTTGGTTTTTGGTGGACTAAATTTATTCCCATGCTTTTGTTTTCAATAAACATATCATGTAACCAACCTGTGAACATTTTATGAAATCTTTTGGGTCCCTTTTTAGTGAAAACACAAAAAATTTGTTATATTGTTTTTTTGAGGGTTTTTTAAATATCAGGCTTATTTCAATTGCAGCAATCAAAATAAGCAGTCTTGATTGGGGGATCTTCAAACAATATTTTTTCAATTACAGTATTTCAGATGGTAAAACTGTCTTGAGGACTCAAGCTTTGAAGAATTTTTATAAGATTTCAGTAAGCTTTCATTGTACAACTCATCAGTACATTTTGTTGATGATTACACAAATGTCATTCCCCCCAATAAGTCATACGTGTAAAATGAAACATTAGTTGCTTCAATTTCCTAAAACATTTCCCTTTTTCCTACAGCGTCCTGCCTCCTATTCCAAGTCCAAATTCCCTATCCCCTTCTCAGGATTCCTGGAACAAGTCCCGCTCCCCATCCCCAACCCTCGTCAATCAGCCGGAAGTCAGCCTGACAGAGCAGCTGAGGGGCATCCTCATGGAGTATGACCCCTTCCGCTTCCAGGACATGTACAAGGACTTGGCGGAGTACGACCGCAAGTTGAGCGGTTTTGTCAGTCAGCCGCAGGTGAATATGATAGCCTTGAAGAACCAGCTGCCCATACCCACCAACATGATGAGGTTGCTGTTCTCCAACTTCTGCAAGGATGACAACGTGGACATGGTGAACTATGAGAAGCTGATTCAGTACCTGGCCCGAGCTCAGTTGGGAACTGCCGAGGCGGAGACTCTCCTTCAAGAATCTGTTAACAGGTATTTAAAAGTTTCAAACTTGTATCTGTATTCAGACTTTTATAGGTCTGCCTGGTGAAAAAAAGTAGCCATTACTTTCTTCAGATATAAATGAATCTTGCTTTGTAATCTACTTCTCTAGTGCTGAGGATGAACATAGCTTTAAACCTCTAGGATTAAAACTAAACTCTTCTTATCTAAATTAAGAGTAAAACACGCCTTATGCTATCATTGTTCATTAAAGGTTTGTTAATGCACCGGACAATCCCCCCGCTGACGAGGTAGACCTTGATGATCAGATTGCCAAATACGAGACAACCGCAAAGGATGCTACTCGTCGTCGTCAGCAGAAACAGCAGCAAAGGGAGCAGAGGGCAGCACCCCGAGACATCAGACAAATCCAGTCGGAGAAAAACAGTCGACAGGCTGGTGGCAATGATCAGTTGCAGAGGTAAGTTGATCGAGGGAGATCTATTTCTGCATAATAATGATAATAATTTTTGAGGCTAATCATTCTTACTCGCAGCTGAGAAGCTGAATTGCGAAGGATGCGGCTACAGCATGTTCATGCTACAGCAGGTAAAGGTGCCGTTTGGCAGCCAGCCATGTTAACCCAATACATATGTATGACTATGGCTATGCACTCTAAGATGCTACTGTTTCTAGCCTACAATTTGTTAGATTCCCTATAACCGCAACGATTTAATAGATGTTAATTTTGCATCGGGGATAAATAATACTAACTTTGGTTTTTACCCTACACCGATCTGTGTCAGCACTGTATACTCAGTACTTTCCTGAGTTCTGTGAATAAAATCACAGGCATATTATTCGGGTGGGATTCGAACCCACGACCTTTGCAATTCTAGAGCAGTGTCTTACCAACTAGACCACCGAGATTGCACGGTAGCTAGAGGCAGTTCGAATCCTATATTTTATCCCCGATGCAAAAATAACATCTATTAAATCGCTGCTAAAATATAGGATTCAAACTGCCTCTAGCTACCGGGTATACAGTGCTAACACACATCCGTGTAGGGTAAAAAACAAAATTAATACCTACAACCGGTTCAGACAGACGATGTAGAGTCGCACCGAACCAAAATATTTAATTAGGTACATGAAAAGTTTGATGTCTGAAACAGTTGGGAGTGACTAGGCATGCTGGAAGTCGAAAGATCGACTGTTGCAGTCGTTCGGAGCGACTCTGGAGTGTCTTGGTTTCAGATGTCAATCTTGTGCATGAGCCGAACCTAATGTAATATTATGTTTAGTTCGCCTGTCTGAAACCAAAATTTACTTGGTTGACGTAGAGTTGCTCCTAATCTAATTGGTTGGGCGCAACTCTGGAGCACCTGTCTGAACGGGTGTTAGAAATCTTTTACTGGTGCCAAGTTAAGGACAGCCCTTCCATGGCAAAACAGCCCAACTCGAAAATTTTTGGTTTTCACCACAGATCACTGAGGGTGCTTTTTCCATCAAAGTTTTAAAGGCATCTTCTGTATGGTTTCTGAATACAACATGTCCTATCTTAGCCTCTTTTTACACTTTCGTCCCATTTTTATGGCAAATAAGCTTATCTCTGTACTTGCTTTTCTCAAAATGTCAATTTTTGAGTTAGGCTGTTTTGCCATGGAAGGGCCGAGGAGTTGTCCCAACAGATACTAAATACTTGTTGCTTTTAAAGTGCATTTTGTTTAATGGGACTTTGAAAACAAATAGATTGTAATTTTGTTTACTATTTTGTGTAATCTTTCAGTTGTGCCATTGTCCTTTTTTAAAATGTAAATTGTTCAATCTTGTGGAAAGTAACTGTACATTACATCTTGTAACTGTTTTCTTTCTTTTCCAGTTTGGGTATAGAAAACGAGCCTCAAATTATGGCAAAGTAAGTAAAAGATTCATTTTCTCTAGTAATGATGAGTAATTTCGTTGTGAGAGTTTCCTGTCATGAGATTTATCATCCACTCAAGATGGTGATGGAGAGTGGGCATTATATGGTTACAAGACTTCTTGGTATATGTATATATTTTTATCTAAGTGCGCCAGAGTGGACAGATTCAAGGAATTTCCTGTTAAATTTCATATTTCAAATATAATCTGTCAAATAAATATAAGGGTAAAGAAACTGAGCAGCAATAAAAGGGTAGAATAAAAAGATGTAATGTAAGAGTTGAGTAGTCTCAGTAGGCAAGCTTGGTGGAAAAGATATCAGTTTGTCTTTATTGGAATGTAGTAGGTCATGTTAGAGCAGTAGGTGGTGTGTTGTAGAAGCCTGGACCATCAGGGACGCAGAACTACCGGGCAATCTCGGTGGTCTAGTTGGTAGAATTGCAAAGGTCGTGGTTTCGAATCCCACCCAAGTAATATGCTTGTGAACGTACGGGAAAGTACTGAGTATACAGTGCTAACACACATCGGTGTAGGGTAAAACCAAAATTAAAGTTAGAGGCCTTTCAGCTGGGCCATTACCAGAAAACCTGAACATCTTTTGGCAAGACAAGATGCGAAATGAAGAAGTGTTGAGGTGAATTGCAGCTGCAATAACCCACCAGAATCACCTCACACATCTGCAAAGTCAACTTGCAAGAGGCTGCCAAAATACATTCTACTAGAAACTGTCATTGGGTAGACCAGCTGGGGTATGCTAAGGAGAAGATGGGAAAATGTCATCATTGCCGACAGAAGCATAGCACCATCTACCTGGTATGCCGTATAGTTCTAGACCGGCAGGAAGGGAGAAAGAAAAACCTACAGAACCATCGCCCTTTGGGATATGGGTTTTTTTCCCACCCAGAGACATGTAGGGCATGAAAAACACTTAGCTAGCTTGCTTTATAACTATAACAGTGATTTCAATAATGGGAAACTGACTGGGTAAATTTTAAAGAATTTTGGGTTGAGCAAAGGCAAATTGACTAGAGCAGGACTTGAAACTAAGACCTCCTGATTAACATACCAGTGCTCTACCAACTGAGCTATCTAACCCTAATGTTGGCATTCTCCCTATTTTGTCAATGTCTTTGTTCGTGGGTTTATTACTTGATACTTGAAATAAACAATTTGCATGCCCTAAATTCCTGTATTGTAAACTTGGGTGTGATCCCTGGCTATACGGCAGTTACAGGTTGGATGGCTTCTGACTGGCATCCCCGAACACAAATGTAAAACACACAAACATGTATCAGTGATGGGCAAATTCCAATCATAAATTGATAAAACTTTCCAATTACAGGAGGCCGCAGAAGGTGTTTTCAGACAGGGAGGATGCTAAGCTGTTGATGCTGTTAGAGCAGCAGTACATACAGGGAAATCAGGACCCTACCGACCTCCTCGCCATGAAGAAAGATTTCATGGAAAGAGATACAAGAGGTCATGGTACACTCACCAAGGGAAAGGTCAGTTCTTGTAGCACTGCATTTAAAGGTAGGGTCATCGATTGGTAAATACTCTGAGAATTAATGACCATAAAAACTTACTTGGTGAGAAGCACTGCAGCTGTTGATAGTTTAACCGACTTTGAGAAAGAATTTCTTTTGAAGTAACTGGTTTTTTGATAATTTTCAATTACAACATTTGAATCAGAGAAACGATTCATGCATGAATCTGTTCTCAGTTTTCTGAGGGTAGACGTCCATTCGCGAATGCTGCACTCAGAGATGCAGTTGGTACCCTCTGTAACCTCGTTACGTGGATGGATTTAACATTCTTGTGAAAATGCTGTGACAGTTTTTTGCTATTTTCTGAGTAAGTAGACACTGTATTCAGCTCAAACTTTCACATGTGACTTTTGTTGTACCTTCCTTTCATTGCGTTGCGTTGACTGAAACCAATCTATCACCCTACCTTTGAAGACTCAGTCAAAGGGAAACTCACATCATTGGATTTTGGAACAGCAATTAATTCCTGTCCTTTGGTTTTGGACAAACACACCATAACAATTAACCCAGCTAAGCTATGAGAATATCAACAAATTCAGTGTTCGGGTTTTAGTGACAACAGTGAAGAATGGTTCATGTTCTGTCGGGGATTTTGAAGACATTCAAATCAGGCTTATTTCAACTGTGGCAATTGAAATAAGCAACATGGATTTGTGGGTCTTCCTTTACCATTCCCTGCTTTTTGACAATATTTCAGAGATAGCTAAACCTGTGGAGGTTTGGTACTGTTGTGCTTTTATAATCAGTGAGCTTAGATTGAAACTAATCAATTTTATATTTTTGATGGTTTCCGATCCTGTCTTTGTCTTCTAAAGATTAACCCCAACAGACTGGGAAGTTTGGCTAGACTGTGGCCCAAATCCTCTCATATCCTCTTCTCCTATGTCACTCCACACTGAGTTGTTTGGACTTGGATTGGATTGTTACCTTGACCCTGTGATAAGCAATTGTTATTCGTGGCTACTGGCCCCAGTATTTCTGAATCCTTCACTTTTTTGTAATTGGATATTGGGACTGTAGTTAAGCCGCGTTCACGTCGGGGTTTTTTTTGCCTTAACATACTGGGTAACTTACCGCCTGGCAATCAGAACGTACCATCACTGTAAGTTACAGCTGTTCACAAAACTTTATATCCTTTTGTTACTTGTGTAGATTCAGGAGGTGTGTTTCAAACACAGGATTCCACTGCAGGGATCTCTGATGGAAAAACTCATGCAGAGATGTGATACTGGAGAAGATCAACACAGGTACGTCTTCAAGGAAGAGAATTTACACCTTAAAGACATGCTACCACAGTCTTTGCTATGTTCCCTGTTTTGTGAAATAATATTAGCAATACATTATAATGGGGGATCAGGTTGGCTCAGTGGTTTCTTTCCCTGCCTTTTACCTCTGTGGGCACCAGTTCAAATCCCACCTTGGATCGGAGCCTTACATATGGATTGGGCTTTCAGTCCCGACCTGATAGCATGGGTTTCCCTGATTGGGGTTTTCCTCCCACATCTAAAACTGAACATTTCTTCTTCTTTACTAATCACTATTCTGTTTTTCTCAAGATACCAATCAGGGCCCTGGACTTTTTTACCTTTCCAGGAATGGTTTGTTTACATTGATTTGACAGTTTCAACTTTCAAGGTTTCAAGAAATATGTCTCAACATTTCATTGGTATTGTTTCTGTTAATTTTCTTGCCCAGTTGGGTAGCTTTTTTAGAATTTCTTGGTCGGGTGAAACCCCTTGCTCCTCAGGCTTCTACGCTGAACAGTGATGTAGCTCGACCCAGTACCTGGCCAAGGCATGGAGAAGATGGTGGGCAGAAGACAATTACTAAGTCAGGGTCTCCTAGCATACCTCAGGAGCCTGCACCACCACCCTGGGAAACAAGGAAACCTCTTGGAGTAAGTTCAAACAATCGTGAGGGACTGTTCTCAGGTGAAGGATACCTCTGCGAGGAAATTTTTAGTTTCACTGGGGCATTTCAAAGGCGGGACACCAAAGCAATGACCAGGGGCATGGACGCAATTGCCCCTGGTGCCTCAATGAAGTATGAGGGCCCAACTTCATAGAGCTGTTCAAGTAGACAATTTTGCTTACCTCTGCATTCCAAAGGCCACAAAGGTAATGCCCAGGGGCATGCAAGTAATTGCCTCTGTTGCCTCAGTGCCCAATATCATACAGCTGCTGAAGCAGAAATATTTTCATTACAAATTTTCTGCTTAGCAAAACTTAAGCAGGAAACCAGTTAAAGATGGTACGTGTGATATGATATTTTGGCTGGTAACCTTATTTTTGATATGCAAAATTGCTTTGTGCTGAGCTACTTTTTTTGCTTAATCATCCGTTTGAAATTGGACCCTGGTCGGCAAGGGTTGACGTTAGTTTTCCGTTGTCCGTATCTGCATGTAGCCATCTGTAATGGTTCTTGTAGAAGTTGATTCATTTGACACTTTAATGTTCAACTCCTATTTTACGGTTGTATTTGTCTCATGTTTTTGTGAATGTTACTTTCTCTTTTCTCTTATGTTTATACTTTCACGAGTGGCAAAAACCATGTGATTGGCCCATGCAGGCTCTTTCTGACATCATTGGCTCATTATTAGTTGTTGTAGTTAATACCTGATTTTGCTTTTGCTCACTTTTGCACTTTCGATGAAAACTTTTTTAAAATTCCACTACAATTGGGAACCCTGTTTTAAGATCTTGAGTAGCACCTTGGAGTCCAGTTAACTGCTAAAGACGATTAGAGCATACTGATTGAAACGTTCGCAGACCTGTCAAGATTGTCTGTGACATTTTGCTTTTCAACTTGCATTTGCACCACACAGAGACTTGGCATAAAATCCCCAACAACGGTGGAAAGAGAAATCACCCAGTATGACTCCCCATCACCGCCGCCGCTGGACAGTGGCCCACCCATGGCCCACATCCGGGTCGTTCATGGTAACTCCGAGCAGGCTGAGCTTGCAGTCATGGCCCAGGAGCATCGGCAGAAAAGACAGCAGGCCATGATGGCGGCCAAAGTCCCGGTCAAAGTGAAGGAGGACCAACCATGGTTTACACGCTTCAAACATCTAGCTAAGGGATTGTATAATTTGGACAGTACCAACACGGGTAAGAGGTCTCTTAAGGGACAGACATTTCAGACCGTTTTTTGTTAAGGATGAGACATTTCAGACCTTTTTATGTCCGCTTGCCGAAAAACAAGTTTCCCCAGATACAAAGAGATATTGCTCCTTGATCTACTTCTGTTGCACTGTGAATACTATTCACAGAAGCTCCTTGAGACCTATGGAAATGCCTTCAAGCTCTGGTGTTTCTGATCAGCAGAGGGTGGGTTTGAGCCCTGGTCGTGGCACTTGTGTCCTTGAGCAAGATACTTCACCATAATTGCTTTGTCCTTTGGATGGGGCATTAAGCCATAGGTCCCTTGTACTAGGATTGGTAGTGCACGTAAAAGAACCCAGAACACTTATCATGGAAGAGTAGGGGTTAACCCCGGCGTTTCTGGTTCACATAGCAAGCACCCTTGTCTACAGGTTTTCTCGGGCTTGGGAGCTACAGTGATTAAGTTCACTTATTAGGCATCTTTGGTCTCATTACCAGAAATATATAATAATAATAAAAACAATTCGTACAAATCTGGATCCAAGTTTTTGACATTTTTGACAGTATTGTCTCTCGCCCCCTGAAGAGATCTCAGTGGCTTTTTGCGGCTGGCAAAGCATTTGAAAAGGAATGTTTAAGTTTGATTATCTCAAATGTATTCAAATTGGTTTGTCTATGCTTGTTTGTTAAGCCCTGGTTCATACTTCACACAAAAGCGAACGAGAAGCAACTTACGTGATGCAAGCAATCATATACCCACTGTTTTCCAATTGTGATGCAGGGAAAGTTTCAATCCATTCATTTTCACAATCAGCATGAAGAATGAACTAGGCTTTAATGAAAGGTTTGTTACGTTTGTAACAAGTCTTGTTGGAGTTTAGGAGAGAGAACAAAAATTGTATCAAGAGATAGAACAGACATATTTCCCAAGTATGTTTCAATGGGTTTCTTTCCGACCATTTCCTTCCATTTAACTTGCTGCATGAATAATAAACTCTACTTTAAACTTGTTTCTGATTTTTTTTTCTCACCAGGCTATCTGAGTAAAGAGGAGACAGTTGGTCTGGTCAACAATTACAATCTCATCTACCGTCTGGAATTACAACAGTCACAGATTGATAGATGCATTGCAAGCTGTTCTTATTCCAAGGGGAAGGTCTCTATTGAACATTTGTTAGAAGCACTGAGGCTCTGTCTGCAGTAGGTATTGAATCAACTAGAGGAATGGACACGGCCGAGCTTGCATCAGTGAGCTGTTGAACTTTCAGGGGGGCAAAAGGACCCTTTAAAGCACTTCCAAACTCCTTGTATAAAATCAAGAAACTCATTCACCAGATGGATTAAGAATACTCGTGGATGACCAACAGTAATTCTGACACGCAAGTATTACTCTTTTATTTTCCAGTGGAAATCTACTGATTTTTCTAAGCCTGCGTTTGATGTCATTTGTAGCGCCCTCTATTATCATTAGGTTTAATCATGCTCCCACAAAATGAGTATAATGGAAAAGTTTAACAAACTATGAATGTATTTGAAATTTGTAAGTTCTTAAGCTTCAGCTTGTTTAAATGTTTAAGTGAAATTTTTATCCCAAAGTATTTGAAATCTTTAGAAAATAATCTTTTGTTGTTATTTGGTAACGTAATAAGGTCAAATTTTCCTATGTCAATGTACTTGCAGTACTTGCAAAAAAAGAAAGTAGTACGCCAAAATGATCTTGCATACAAAAGCATGCGGTTTGCTGGTATGTAAGATTGGCCAATGGTTTCACTCTGTCATGAAATTGAAGCTGACAGAAAGATGTGGCAGTCCATTTTGACATGTGACTACTGTACATGTACATTTTTGTGTAAGGGCTGAGATGGAGCTGGTGTTGACCCAATACACCTTACGTCAACATTACAATAAACTTGGTTACACCATTTTGGGAGTCATTGTCCCTGATGGCCGAACACCTAAAAAAATCAGCAATAAGGTGAAATCAGTAAAATGTTATGTTTTCTACCATTGAATGGCGTACAAATTTTGCCAAAAGAAGTCCAGGATTGCAAAGAGCCAAGATTGATCTTAAGATGTGTATCAATCTTAGTTGCTAAGGAAAGTGTGATGTCACAATACAAATTCTGGAAAACTTCCTTTGAAGATGAATTTTAATGCTTTGTGAAACCGAGCTTAGGCTCTGTGGCTGTTTTGTAAACATTATGTCAAGGGTTACGTGTACATAGGTAGCTTAGTGCTCTCTGTGTCCATTTTAGAGTAAATATTAATTGATATTGAAAGAATGATCAGAGCAACACCACCGGAAAATCTTTACACACGTAGGTAGGTTCATGTCAAAATTTATATCTTCGGCAGTGGCTATGTGCAGATCGCAGAAAAGTTCTATTCTTCAACGTAATTGCCATAGTCACCAGCCTCAGCCATAGCTTTTTTCACTTGATTCGGAAGCGGCTTAGGTCTCCCACAAGCCTTATATACAATATCATTGAATTAATGGACATTGCAGCTGGTTGAACAACAGAGGGCGCTACCCTTCAAGCAGTCTATCTTCTGTCCAAATGCAGACTACAAAGAAGCTGTTTATTGCTGGATATTTGCACAGCATTCGAATTGCCGTCGGTGGAGTAATTTGAAGTCTAAATTTCAGCCTCGCCAAAATAGCATTTGTGTGTATATCAGCAAGACAGTTCACGTTAATTGCTTCCCTTTACCCAGGAGTAAAGGAGCACATGAGATGGCATAGACAACTTCTGTGTTTGTAATAACCCTCTGATGTACAGAAAGTAATGTCATCTTGGCTGCACATTACCCGCTCAGGGAGATGAGAAAGTTATTGGAATAAAATGACTAACTCATTGACAGGGAGGAGCAACATTTGAATCCCTTGACCACCATAGCTCCATGGGTTACCTTTTCACTTTATTGTAAAAGTTATTAAATTCATAGAAACTATGATTTATTCAATTGTTTTTGTTTTCTCTAAACTAAATGTATATAATCCAGTTTTTGTTATTCCGTCCACACATACATATACTGTAACATTGTGCAAATTGTTTGAACGTCTTTAAGTTAAGTAGCCTAAAGCCCAGCTACCTGAGGTTGTTTTTATTTTAGTTTTAATATTTTATTATTCGTATTTTACCCTTACATCAATGTTTGTTAAGCACTGTATACTCTGTACCATCCTGAGTTCTGTGAAAAAATAAATCCACAGGTATGTTACTCGGTTGAGATTAGAACCTTTGACCTTTGCCATTCTAGAGCAGATGCCTATATTTTTTACAAATATTTTAGTTTGTCAGTTACAAATGTTGTGTTTTATTCCAGTCAGGTTTTTTGTGTTCCTTAGAAGTCAAAGAGACATTTTATAATATTTGTTAGGTTTGTAAACAAGTTGCCTTTATAGTTTTACTGCATGTTGTACTTAAATGGAGTTATTTTGGGTTACTTTATAAAACTTCAAGATGCTAAAATCCCATCGATTGGCATTGGTGCCCACTTAGTTTTCTCACTCATCTTAAACAACCCTTTTCTGCCGTATACAAGTTGTTGTTGTTGTGGTGGTGGTGGTAGTTGGTTGTTTGTTTGTTTGTGTTTTATTTAAGGATGTCAGTGTTTTGTAAATTAGTACAACTCTAAGGAAGGATTTAGGGGTTTCTTTTATTCTCTCCTTTTTGAAATATTTATTTTGAAAATACTTGAACCCCTCTCAAATCCTTTGAATAGTTTCAGATGACGTTGATTGATTTATGGCATATCTTCCAAAATCAACGGTGAAATTTTCAGTTGACATGTATATAAGGATTAATAATCTATTTTTTTTAAAATCCCCAATAGCAATTACAATCATTGTCTTTTGGGCTAAAAGCTTATGTTAATGATTTTTACAGTTCATCATCAAATAGTCTATTTGATGATGAACTGTCTAATTTTTCAATCAATCCACTAATGGATTGAACAGCTAATTAATTAATCAATTGATTAGAAATAGATCAATCAGTGCCTTTCAAAGCTTAAATAATTACAGACTTGTGTTGTTCCTATAGATTATATTTAAGAATTGACAGAAATCTTAGTTTTAAATTTGGATAAAAATGCACCAAATATGTATTCCTGACAATCATAAATCTTAAAATAAGACAGCTGTTACTTTTTCATCCT
>CM021538.1:12493472-12505945 GCA_010994315.2 Pisaster ochraceus | reverse complement strand
GAAGATCACATTCACATCAAGGCTGATGTGTCAGTTGTCACTATTTCTTAGAACTGCTGGTTTGGGCGTGGGGCATCACAAATGAACTTCTCTTGGCTTTTGAAACGCAAATTCTTAACTAAAACGTTTGTACCTTAAAGTTCTGATACTTTTAGCATATTGCAGTATAGATATAACAGATACCTAATATTAATATTACCTTACCTAAAATAAAAAATAACAATCCATCAGTTACCATAGGAACCTTTTTATCACTTCTACAGAATCTCCAGCCGACCCACGAGCCTGCACCCCCAGCCCATGTCTCAATGGCAAATGCATACCGGAAGAAACAGCTGCAGGTTACAAATGCAGCTGTGATATTGGATATTTAGGTATGTGGTGTTGCAAATATCATCAGGTTTAACTTTCCATCACTCATGTAATAAGAGAGTTGCATGAACTGAGTCCCTTTACTGACAGAAAATGGCCGAATGGGTACCATCTTTATTTTTTATTTTTCAAAATAGCATCTGGAGCATGATGGGGTCAAGTTTCTGGTACTTCTCTTGTTGCGTCTGCTGTAGGCCTAACAAAAGCTACCTCTAAAAGTACAGGAGGCCACCACCACAAGACACAGATATCAGACAAATATGCAAAGTATTTTGAAAAATGAAGAAATTCAGAATGTAAAAATAGTCAAAGATAGATAAACTGCAGGCATCTAAATTTTACTTGTGTCTCTGTGTATTCAAAAGCTATGACAATCTGTAAAAGTACAGCAGGCCAAGATCACAAAACAGAGACATCAGACAATACAGTAATACCCCAAAATTTGAAGTAAAAGCAAACATTCTGAATGAAGTTCTAAAATATTCTGAGAGAGATAAATTGCAGGCATCCAAAACTTACTTTGACAACTCTCTTGTTGAGATTTTCTCTTCTTTGTGTACCAATGTTGTTGTTTAGCTTGCTCTTTTCAATAGGTGTACGTGTTTCAACCTAGGCCCAATTTCTTGGAGCTAACAACTTACCAGGCCTGACGCTTCGTTTTTGAAAGGGCACCAATTGATTGAACAAATGACCAGGTGTAACGGAATTGCCTCCGTTTCCTTCATGAAAGTATCAGGCCTGATTTTATGCTACTTTTTTAGTCCGTCTCATTCACTAATTAGTTATGTTTTGTCCCTTTTCCAACTTTTGCTTTTGTCTTTTTGCCTCTTGTTCCAGCCCCTTCCTTCTACCCCTCTCTCTCTCTTTTCATTTATGTCTACTTGACTGCTTTTGTTACACAGTATACCTGTATTTGTTTATGTTTGTTGTGTTTCATGTAGCCTTCAAAGAAAACTCTGCTTGGGTCGAAATGTCAGGCCATTCACCTTTTTTTTGGCATTTATTACCATAGGTCCTTTTGGTTGGTAAGCAGTTTGCAACAGCTACCTGTTTTCTCAGAACATTTTGTAAATGTTTAATTTTCGATGTCAACAATTTTCCTGTAGTTCTAAACTCTAGAATTCTCCTGTGATGACTTTTGATTTTGTTGCTGTTTTTCATCAGGTTATGCCTGTGAGATAGACACCAACCCATGTAAGAGCAATCCATGCGATGAGGCATGCGTGAGTGAGCGCTACAATCATTACAAATGCGTAACATGGGCATCAATAAATGGCACAGAGCCACCTGTAGTTACAACACAAGCTCCTTTGGTGAGTTTACAATGAATCTACAATAATCGTTTTGATATTAGCCGAGAGGAATATTTTAGAGGACACACTCACGAGAAACCGTAAAGTCTTTTAAAACACTTAAAGACCAGTCAGAATTCTGTATGAGTGGTCTGGCTGCCTAAGTTCATTGCTTCCCTTCACTGCATAAAATGTCAACCAGTCTGACCACTCATATAGACCTTATGTACATGACGTTATTTGAGTAGGGCGCCCTCGCCAAGAAGTCAAAAGGAGGTTGTTCATTGGCCAATCCTGTGCGCCGCACTTACAAATCTGTGCGTTTCCATTGTTTCATCACTGGTTTACCTCTTTAGATAGCGGCTTGATGACGTCATTGCATAAAGTCTATAAGTCCTATGCTTGAAGATAAATTTGTTATCACACACCACACGCACTTGTGGAATATGGAAAAATATAGTGCATCTGTGCCCCATACCTCTCTCAGATATGGGACACAGAAGCGTTATATATTTTCCGTATTCCACTAGTGCTAGTGTGATAACTATTAGAATTACATTTGTATAACAATCTGGACTTGAGCTATTTTCCGGCAATAGAAAAACAGTAGTTATACTCAGCACTGAGCTCTTCAAATCACAAAAGCTCCAGGAAAGCAAAACATAACACCCAGAGAGTTACATGTAGGTGTTTTACAGCACAAACTGTTCTTTTCACATAGATGAGTTCTTTTCCTGCACCATTAGTTAGAAAAACAGTTTATTTAATCATAACATTTTCTCCATAACGTAACTTTACAGAACTATAAGGGATAGGCCTGGGCTTGTGTAGTCTAGTGTACTGTAAGTAAGAGGGGGCCATACTGGTTCCTAAGACTATTGCCACAGTTATAGTGAGATCAACAAAACCTGAATGCATGTAAATAATGTCATCAGACTCCACTACAGTCACCTTTTCCCTGACAAAAGAGACCCTTTTGATAACTGACCCATTCATCGTGAAGATAACCCATTATTTACTCAGGGTTTTTTCAAAGAGGTTTAGTTCTGAAAAGCTTGCATAGGCCCCACAACTGATGACTTTAGGGTGTGGAGTGGTATCTACATAGACCATACTCACCCTGGATAAACTGAAGGGTTATACACTGTAGTATCATCAGTCAAGCTTGGACATTTGACGACGGCAACATTTTTTTCCTGTAAACTTTCTGAAAATTGTACTAAAGTATTGAGCAATACAAAAAGTTTTGAATGTAAGTACTTGTAAGTCATGTTATCTTTAGATATTCAGTTGTTTTGTTTATTTTATGCATGTCTTGTAGGGAAGTTTTGGGGTATATTATTTACTTAACATCTCATCATCAAGTAATCTGATAGCATCACCATTCACCAATCTGACAAACCAATTTGTTTGTTTGTGTCTGATTTGCGACGATTTAGGGTTGTTGTACTTTTGAGGGGTCTATGAGCGTGTCTTTGTCGATTACAACCAACAGCAATAGTCAAACTCATTGTCAGAAAATATGCTCAATTTTATGAAATATTGCTAGGTCATTACGCACTAAAACACTTGTTCAGTTTATTAGTTTAAACTTTTGAGTACATCCATGTAATGATCTTTTGTAGTCTCAAAAGGCTAAACATGCAAAATTTTCAACTTTATTAGCTTCAGGGCCCATTTTTATAAAGCTGCTTAAGCACAAAAATTAGCGAGCAAAAGTGCTTTTTGGAAATTGGTTAACATTCAAAGTGCCATTTGATATTTACCATTTTTGACTGGTTTCCTGCAAGTTTCTGCTGAGCAGAATTTTTTTTAAAATATGAAATTGGGCCCTGTTCTTTATTTGTAAATTTTTTACTTCCTTTGATAAGAGAGATTCTGTAATGCCCCAGGGCTGATGGGAGATTCATGTGCCAAGGCAAACTCAAATTTGCCACTATTTTTTTTAATCACTTAGGCCTAATTCTTAAATTCAACTCTTACATATAAACTCTTTTAATTGATGTCTTCTCAATAGAATACTGGTTTGACTGGTCCCACTATCGGTATCATCATTGGGGCTTGTTTCGCTGTTTGTTTCTTCTGTCTATGGATTGTTTTGATTGTCTGGTGCACGACATGGCGTCACCTTCGCGGCAGTGAGAAGTACACCCTGAAGTATGCTGAAGAGGCTGAGAAAAAATACAGCAATAATTCTGTAAGTGTGACCTGTAAATATCACACACACAAATCCTTTTCATTTTGCCATGTATATTGCCGCTACGCTCCAGAATTTAGTATTTGGGCCCAATATGAAATATTGGAGTCCAATGTAAAATATTGGAGTTCAATATGTTTAATTAATGGATGCTTTGCAGCATCATTTCCAAAATAATCACTCCCTGCCTGTTTGTCTAAATGAGGCAAGGTCGTATCACGGGGGACAAGGTTGGTGTCTTTACATAAATTCTTCCATACTGTGTTGAAGGAGTTGTAGAATTTTCAGAGCATGGGTGGACAAGTTTATGTGTCTTTTTTTGCATTTATTATGACAAACTTTCAAATGACAAGAATGTGTGAGTTTTATAACACAAGTATTGAATGCATTTCATTCAAGCATTGTCACAGAGTGTAATCACTCAGTGAAATCTGCCTTTTCCATTTCATGAAGTAAAGAATAGTGATTATATTCTGCGAAAATATACATACATGCAATAGTTGTATATTGTTTAACACTAACAGTGCATAACAGTGCATCACAAATGTTTTAATTAAACATAACGATTTATTATACTTTGTTAATGTATCCTTTTTTCTCCTTAATTTCGATTGAACAGTACAAGATGGGAGGTGCAAAATCTTGGTTAGTTCCAGACGGTCGTAGCTCGATGAGAGCCCACAAAGTTCGAGATCGCTGGATCATCGACGAATCACTGTTGGATCTGGGCAAATTGATATACAGCGGGGAGTTCTCATATATCTGCGAGGGAACCTTCAAAAATAAAGAGAAAGACACATCGAGTAAAGTAGTCGTCAAACTACTGCGAGGTTTGTGAAGTCAGCCATTGGTTCAGATGCAAGTATCTCTCAGAATAATTGGCGCTGGTGTCAAGCTTATCAAATTAAGCTTTCATTGATTTGATGCCCATGCTCCTTGTCACTGAAACAGGCTCTCAAAGTAAATCCTTCATGCACAGTCAAGTGTTCAAGAACAATCTCAAAACGTTTCTTTTCAAGCTTTAATTTGTTTCCTACTTGGTTTTGATGACATTCATGTACCACTTGAATCAGTACCTTTCTGTCTGGCTTTGAAGTTACTTAGTACAACATTGACTTGATTCACTTACCTGTTATTTTCATTTTCTGAGCCTTCTGGGCCAAAATCATGGCACTGTTTACCACTGAATTCCACACTTATGGAGCAGTTTAATTTAAAACGAGGTCTGTAGGCCCAGAATGCCACAGTAAGTAGAGCCATGAAACTGGGCTAAGGTTTGTGGGGTTTTTTTATGTTTAATGCAAAGCGCTGTGATATATAGTGCAACAAATTTGCTCTACAAACATCTTTTATTATTACTATATTGTTGTATTACTAAAAAAAACTTTGATAATTGTTCTTTTACCATTACCAGTAAAGAGAACAGTTGATAAACAATGTTTCTTGTAAGACCTATTTAGTGGAATCTTTGTTTTCTTTTTTCCTTTCTTTTAACCGGGGTATTTTTCACCAGATGAGAAAGACACAGATTCTATGAATGAGCTGCAGAATGAGTTTGAGGTGATGGCGTGCATGGGACGTCATCCCAACATTGTCTGGCTCCAAGGAACCTGTAGCAGAGTCCTGGAAGAAACAAGTAAGTGCTTGATGGCGGAAGCTTGCCTTACCTCCTGTTAAGATCAACGGCCTTCACCGTGGTTAAATCGCCTTTTCTTGAATGCTTCTTTTAGGGTTTTGGACTTGTTGTCATGTAATCTTATGAACAAACTACCACTGTGTCTCTGTCTGGAGGCATTTAACAATGAATTGATTTGTTCGGAAACCAATTTGTTTTCTGGTCTGATATGTGCTTCTAAGATTTATCGACAGTCAGCACTATTTTAAAATAGTTTAAAGCGGAACCTTGCAGACTTGACCTAGATTCCGGCTACAAGGAGGCCTGACCCCTGACCCCTGACCCATTTCTGGGAAAGTGGTTAAAAATGGGTTGTTTCTTTCTCTTTCTCTCCCCCTCTGTCTCTGCATTCTACAGTGTTTAAGCAGAAACTAGCCCCATAAATGGTGGTGATACTCTGGACTCTCTGAGAATCGGAGGGGGTCCAGGGGATTGTTACTGGTCATATGGGGGCAAAAGCATAACATATGTTCTACCTCCATACAATGACACAACTTACTGTAGGCCTACGACTTCCCACGAACCACGTATACTTGTTGCCTGTCATGTGTTTATGGACACATGCCTCCTGTACATACACAATACAAATCAACTTTGTCAAGTTCCAATATTCATATTTCTCATTGTGTTTTTTTTTTTATTGTTTTTTTTTTACAGCTCAGACCTGTCTGGTAAATGAGTTTGTTGCTCGCGGTGACATGCTCCGCATCTTAAGACGCGGCCGCTGCAGGCGGAGAGACCAGCCGCCGTACTCACCTACACCTGTGGATGAACTTCTAGGCTTTGCCTGTGACATTGCACAAGGAATGAGACACATTACACTACTGAAGGTGAGTAATCAGTCTTCCACAACCATTGGTTTAAGTTCATCAAACAGTCTGTGGTTGAGGAGGGGGGAGCTGGGGATGTGGGACTCCATCTGAAACAGGCTGTAAAGGTCCCCCTTAAAATGTGCACTCCTCTAACAGTGAACGACATTAACATTGTTCCGCTTGCCAAGTGCTGCTCAAGAGACTCGAGAAGGCCAGTCAAAATTCTCTCCAAGTGGTCTGGCTGGCTAGTTAAGTATTAAAAAGCCTCCTTGTTTAATATGAATGGACTAGTGGAAATGCTGTGAAATGGCAACAGCTTGTCCAGCAAGCCCTGCATGTCAACTTTTACCCAACAACTGTCAGCAATTTTACCATGATCTAAATTGTTTGGTTTTTTTAATTTTTTTATTCTTTGTAAATACACAGTATGTCCACATGAATCTATGTGCCAAGAATGTCTTTATAACCTTCAACAACAAGGCAAAGATTGGAGACTTTGGCATGGGAAAAGAACTACCAGAATCTTCTGGCTACGTACGATACACTGAACATCGAAATGTAAGTAATGATAAAAGTTGGTTACAATTGAGGGAAAAGTAGCATGAAAAAGCTCTTGGATTTGTATAAAGTTGATTGATTCGGGCCTAATGGAGGGAAAAAACGACAAGACAAACTTTGCTGAAGAAGGTTAATCTTTCAGGGAATTCTTTCCAATTATCTTGATTGTTGGGGCCAAATGTCATAAAGCTGTTTTGCAGAAATTACAAATTAAAAATGGCTTTGCTAGCATAAAAAAACAGTCAGCCACTAGTTTCTGTGGTATGAGCAGGTCGATGTACTTGTTATCTTGCTTAATGAAAGCGGGTGCAGAACAATTAATCATATAGTCATGAGTTGAAACTTGAAACTAAAAGCTCGGAAATTTCACACTGCACTTAATTGTCATATTAGCTTGTTCTGTTTTAGTTTGTTTGTTGTTGTGGTTTTTTTTTTACACAACACTGGGATGGCAATAAAAAATGTTAGTTTTACCAGATGCTGTATTTTATATGAAACCTTTTTTGAATGTCATTTTGTCAAAGGATTATATTAACTTGGATTTAATTCTTTTCAAACACAATTTAGAAACATATAAAGAGATGGATGGCTTATGAAGCATTGTTGGAGGATATCTACAGTGTCAAAAGTGAAGTGTAAGTTATCCTCAACTGGTTTTTGTGAAATAGTATTGATTTTCAAGTTACAGTGTTTGAAATATTGCGGTCCTAAATGTTGTCCCTTTTGAAGACATTAAGGCCCTGTATTTTTTACAGGCAACTTGGAGGCAACCAGCTGAATAGCATGCACAAGGAGCTCTTCATTGGCACAAGGACATTTTTCATACAGTGTCTATCTATCCCCAAGAAAATCATGTGAAAATTATGTGAACGGTTTGCCTTTGTGGAGATTGCATGGAACTGGTTGCCTGTAAATTACCATGTGCATGTAACATGGCCGTTACGATTGAAAGCTCTAGTGTTTTGATCCGCTCTTATTTAACTCTTTAGATTTGTATCTGCTTTTAAATGACTCCTTAATCTTAAATCTGTTCACATTCAAATTTCAATTCATTTATCTTAAATCCAATATCATTTAAATCTTTATATTTGAATTCTTTTATTTAAAATCTGATCCCATTTAAGTCTTTGAACTAGAATCCTTAATCTTTCTGATCTCATTAAAATCTTCAAACTTGAATTCCTTAATCTTAAATCTGCACATATTTCAATCTTCTTTTCCATGCAGGTGGTCCTTTGGAATTGTTCTTTGGGAGATAATTACATTAGGTAAGTAGTCGTGTTTCATGCAAACTTGTTAATGTTCACTGTAAAATATGTTTACTTGGAACTTCATACTGTTCTCTGCGAAAACAATTTACTTACTATTTGTTTTATAGCTCCATGCTAGTTGATACCAAAGTGAAGATTTACTATTTTATTCTCAACCTCTTTAGGTGGAATGCCATACCACAACATCAAAACATCCGACTTGGTGAGCGAGCTTCGAGACCACACCCGCATGGAATGGCCCCGTCACTGCTCCCCAGAAATCTATGATCTGATGCTCCGATGCTGGCATCGACGGCCGGAGAGCAGGCCCTCGTTTGAAATGTTGTGCACAGAAATCAAGAAGATGAAGACAGTGGCTAAGGTAAAAAAAGAGCTTTTTGATGGTGACATTTATTGTAAAAATGTGACAAAAACTTGTCCTTTATTATGATTTGAATTAATATATAGTTTTGGATTTCTTTCTGGAAGTTCATTGTTGTTCTATTTTATATGTAACTAAAACATACATTTGAACTTGTTTTGTTTTTTTGTTTTTTACTATTTTCTTTATGCCCATTTTTTTCCTATTTTTTATTTTTGTGTTGATCCTTTCAGATGTAGCATTGTTCATATTTTTCCATCTTTTTTTTCTTTTGTAAATGTAAACAAAAACATAAGTCTCCTCGTTTAAAAAAACCCAATGACTGCGCATTCCAGGTCATTTGCTGCAGGCAAGGAACTGTAGGCCTACTGGTCGCATGAGAATTTACATTCTGAAGTGTTACTTAGTGTTTGAAATTTATAGTTCCTTTTATTCTTTGATTTTTCTAACAGAAACATTTCAACTTGAAGGAATATACTTATCAGAACTACGTTCCTGTGAAATTGGAAGAGGATTTAGTTATGGATAGCGTCCAAGACTCAACGTTTGTCTAAATCAATGGAGATTTTCGCCCCTTTGCTATGAATCGTCTTCCTGAATGAACACTCGGCTTCTTTGGTTTCCTTACTAATCTGATCAATATACCTATTCAGTAATTAAAATCAATCCAGATCATCACAAGCTCAATCAGCACCCCCACTGAGGTCATAGAAAGATCTATCATTGAGAGTTGTTCATGACGTGTACATGATCCCATTGTTTGACTTCAGCGATGATGAGGCAGTAGGGATCCATGAGTTGATCGCAGCAGTCATGTACTGGGAACTTCTCCATTTTTTACAAAGTTCTAGACATTGGCAGATCCAGGAAGGGGAAGGGCCCAACAGGGGCCATAGCCTCCCCTAAAAAAAAAACCAAAACAACAACCACCACCTAAAACAAACAAACAAACAAACCACAAACCACAAACAAACCACAAAGCTCCCTGCTGCCCCTTATTTTTCACTGGCTGGGTTACTAACATTTCAAGTACATAACAAGAACTTTTACTTAAAATAAACAAGAGTATCTTCATTTTGAAAGATTTGCCTCACCAGGGTCCCTCCCTCCACCTAAACCTTGGCCAAAGGGGTCCACCAGTGTTGTGAGCAGGCCTACATATCAGGGAATGATAGATTTACCTGATACATGTCAGTCTGCTGCTGAAAGTCAACAACCATCTTGGTCATGTTCCCTGTATCTAATAGCAGCAATGAATAATGACCTTCGTTGTACACAAAGAACCAGACTATTTCTCCTTCCAGCCTCGGTTTGGTTACATTGATCTAAATTGGAGATCATCAAGATGGGCACACCATGATGAAGGTCTATTACAAGAGAGTGTAGTGTTTGATTTTATTACTGACTAGGGATATAGACCCTTTGGCGTCACAAGTCCAAACACTGCCCTCACTCACCAATCATTGGCTGTGAGTTGTGCGCAATGCGTAATGCGGCCAATGCAAGGGGTCTTTTGAAAAGACTGAAAAGGAAACGAGAGAAGCCGAGTGTTGGTACCCTCTGTAGTGGATCAGTGCTTTCTGTGGATGCCGTGTGTAAAATAACAGGAAACACTATCAAAGGTACCACTTTGCATTCATCAAGTTAGCAGTTTTTCAAATGGCTGTAATTTTTTTCAAATATCTGAAACCACCTCAAAAAATTTCAATATGTGAATGGACATGCAGGCTTATACTAAAAACAGTTTGATGTTTTCAAATTTTTTGTTAAAATTATTGTAAGATAATTATCTGCCTGTTCTGTCAATTTAAAAAGTAATAATAATTTGGGATTAAATACAAAATTAATATTTTGTAATCAACTCAAATTATGTTCAATATCTGCCAGCATGTCTATTTACATATTGAAACACTTTTGGGTGGTTTTAGGTACTTTAAAAAAGTTAAAAATCATTGAAAAACTTTTTTTTTTCAAAATTATTTTTTTTAACATTACATTAGCACTTTACTATTGTACGAACACTATACACTCTGTGTTTCCTTAAGCCAGACTACCTGATGCAAAATAATTATGTGAAAATGTTGGGTTTTACTTTTTTCAATGAAGGCAGGTTGAAATGTTTTGCCACTTTTTAATTTTATTTTCTTGTTTTAATTATAAATATCAGAAAGTTTTAACTTAACTTATCTGCCTGTTTTTGAATAATACTGTACATAGCCTGGTGCATGGTTTATCTTAACAAATGGTAAAAATATGGATATTTGCTGGTTAATTAACACTGTAATTATCTAATTGATATGATTGTCAGTCTGTTTGATATGCTTTTATTGCAAAACAATCAACCCATATAAGGAAGCAAGAAAGACAGTTGGGGAGTGTAACCCTGTTGCTTAAAAAGGTGTAAAAATTAATACAAATACCTCGACACAGATTTCTTTTTCCATATTAACTCTTGAAAACAATCGCTGAGGAATATTGCAAAACTTATCAGTTATATTTACAAATTGGCAAGACAAATATAACTGTAAAAAAATAATAAAATAATGTCCAGTAATAAACCACTTTGTTCAACCCCAGATGAAGATTCTTTTTTAATTAATTATTCTCCAAAATTAAACATCTCCAATTATTTTCACAACTCTTTCTATTTTACCCTTAAATGGATAAATAATTTGACTAACAAATGTTTTTTATTTGGTGAGTCTTCGCAATGTAAGGTGTAGATTTATATACATGTTTGTTCATTTGTTGGTATTGAATATTTTTTATAATAAAACTTTCAGATTGATTTTTAAGTTGTGTTGTCCTTGTTGTTTTCATCGGTTACATCCGTGATAATCTGACATCCTCCAAGGCTGATGAGGAGCACAAGAGTAATAATGATTCTACCTGAGGGAAGGGCAGAAGTTTGGGGGCAGGGCTCACACTTAACAATGGCCTGGCATACATTGTGAGCTGGTAAACACCTCTTCTAAACTTGCCCTGTGGGCTACGAAAAAGTGTGCGACATACAGATCTGTTTCAAATGTTCAGATTCTTTTCAAATGTGAATAATACAAAAGAAATGTTTAAGTTTTTCTTTTGAGTGTAGGAATGATTGAACAAGTAACTGGTTGCGACATGACTTGTTTAAAATCTTGGCTAACAAATGGTTTACTAGCCCAGTGGGCTACTTAAAAAAAACATTAAGGGCAAGAGGCCTGGGGAATGTTTGAGTTTGAAATCATTCAATTGCACGGGTTGTGAATGGCGGCATCCGGTACAGTTCTTGTTAAGAGGAGGGGCTTTTCATGTTGTTTCTGGCGTGGATGGCTGCAGAGTGCGCCGCATCACCTTGTAAACCCTCACAAGGTTTGATTAAATTCATCTCATGATTCATATCTGTCATGAGAGCTGTTTAATATGATCATAACTAAAGCAACTGATGGGTGACGGCCATGCTGACCATGGAAATTTGAGGTAAAGGGCGTTTTACATTTGGGATAGATGTTCCACCATTAAATCCTCATAGTTGATCTGATCGCCAACCCCGAAGTTACGATGCCGGACGTTTTCGATTCCCCTGATTGTCATCCTGAGGGCTTTGGCTATTCGCAGATACTCAGAGTCACCACGGTGATGCTGGTACTTGGCAATTGGTGTGATCAGGTGGCAAGGTGGGTTGACCTTCCAGCCTGGTGTCTTGCTGGCGTGGTGAAGGGTCCTGAAAAATGCCTCTAGCCCCTCGTACGTCACTTGAGAGTTGTTACTGTTTAGGAAACAAGGCACATGTCCTACATTTACTAAACTAAATAACACCCATGGAGTTACATATAGAGCTTGTGTCAACCCGGCAGGGCAGGACTCAGAGCTTCTAAAGACAAACTTCTTCAAACTTTAGAACACTATTTCCATCAACATCAGAAATGCCCCGTCTCTCACTATTTTCAGGAAGG
>CM021538.1:12456341-12470260 GCA_010994315.2 Pisaster ochraceus | reverse complement strand
GGGGGCGGGAGCAAAAGTGTAGTGAACAAATTACCGATTTGTGGTATGTGTTCATAAAAGATCTGTGTGTAGCGTCTAATGTGATATGGCACATGAAGCGTGTAAGTGGAATGTGAAATACGCATTTCTGTAATACATAAAGAACTGGAGATGTTGAGTTTGGCATTTCCAACTCCCATCTCCATGGAATTTGTCCTTCTTCACTCGCCATGCAATTGCATCTGTCATGGAGTGTCACTAAAGGGCACGAGTCCATGCAAAGAGAACAGTTTGTAATGCGCGGCTGAAGAAATGAGTCTTGAGCTTTTACTTGAAGAAAGTAGATGGATCTGCTAAATGTGAATAAACTGAGTAACAAAATTTGACTTTTATAATAACACTGTCGCAAACCCGGGACCACCCTGCCAACACGCAGACCCAAAAGAATGCACACTTTCCTCTCAAAAATCGTTACAGATTATGAATGATTTATTTACAGAGATTTATTTATCTACAAGAAAAGAAACAAAAAGTAACTACCAGTAAAACCCTAATTACATTAATGAACAACGGGATAACATTTGTCATGAATCCCAAATACTCATTTTTGAACCACCCAATGACTGGATTAAACCTGTTTACTATGAATAAACTTGAGAAAAAAAAGAATCAGCAGTTGCAAAACTACTTACCAGTCAAAAGTTACCTGTGGTATCGATGCAACAATTGTCACTTGTTTAACAATAACAACTTTTGGCTTCATGTTTCAACCTCAGAGGAGTCTTTCTCAAAGGCTAGAAATAAATGTGTAATAGCAATCAACATAATACTAAATCACCAAACGAGGGGGTGCTACAAGGAACCCAAATCCTTAGCAGCGAAAAAAATCATAAAAACAAAAAAACAACCAATCTCCCAGAGTACGTTGTTTCAGTGAGAATGTCGAATAGAGATGAAAACCTGCTGTGTGGAAGAAAAAAAATTCAAAAAGTGTACACTTCATACCTTGTCAAAATTGTCAATTTAAAAATATCAGTTCAGTCATTTTGTCAGGCAAACCTGACCTGGTGATATTCCTTTCCTGCTGGTCACAGGGTCCACTCGTTAAGAATGTGATCTTTCTGAAGTCTCTGCGTGATCGGAATTTCCTCTGCAAGACCCTGTAAAAGCTTCCTCACTTGTCTCGCTAAGTTGTATCTTCCGACTATTTGATATGTCAAACCATTCATTTTTGCATTTTGTGGCATGGGTGCTGGGGGCCACTGCCCTCCCCCCTCACAAGCTTACGACACAACATGGGAAGCAGTATTGTGAGGGGATCACCTTAAGGGGATGCAACTTTTTCTTTGTTTACCCCCAGAATCAATTTTAAGCAAACACATTCTGGGATCACATGCAAAGTAAGGAATTAGAAACCGTCTTCACTTCAAAACAATTCACTCCTTCATCTAGTTAAGAGGTTGCATTCCCACAATCCCACTAAATACTGGCCTTTACCCTTTTCAAAGGGAACCCTTGAAGACTTTATTTGGAGATTGGCACATCTAAAGCATGAGTGATGTGGCTAGTTTGATAGAACTTGTAACAAATAAATCATTGCTATCTTTTGAAGTCAAGTCCTCCTGTAGTTTTGGCAACCAAGGTTGGCAAAACACTGGACTGTTTTGTTTCTAAAAGAAAGGTCTATTGAGCACTTATATAACTCGGCCCCCAACTCAAACTCTTTCAGCCACCCTGGATGTACTTCTGTAGTGTCCAGGCACTAGTCAAAATAATCGAGTACAGTCTTATGCTGAATCACTTGGCGGTGACTAGCTACATGACCATAATTGCCCTTCTTCCTGTGGTCACTATTTTGACCACTCTCTGAGAACGTGATCCCATGAAATGCCTGCATGATCAGCAACCTGATGGAAAAAGTCACCAATCCAGGGAAGACCAAGTTCCCCTCTTAAGTTAAAGAGGGCAACCCAGATTTCCTTGAGAAATTTATCTGTGGGATTCATACTTTGCTTTTTGTGTGTGCAGCGAGGGATCGCCTTTTTTAAAGATCAATACACATTTATATGTTGTTTTTATTAAGCAAATGAAAACAAGAAACTGAAAGTTGAAATAACTTTAGATTTCACAAAGTAACGCGGAAGAAATTTTCGGGGGGAAAGAAGTCCGCCATCTTAGAGTAAAAAAGAAAAAGGGCCTCATTTAAAAAAATATATATATGTATATATAAAAAAACAGGACGGAAACTGCTGTTTTGTTTTACTTGCCTTAAAGTAAGTTCTGCACTTTTGACACAGGTCAATTTTCAAACTTCATTGTTGTTTTGTCAACAGAATTTTTATTCAAATAAAACATTTTTTTTTTAAATGAATGAGGCAACCACTGATTTCATGAGCAAGATTTGAGGTTGTTAATTTGTTCTTAACAGTCTTAAGATGCTTTGTCAATGAATTCCTCTTGTGATGTCAGAGCAGCGCCCCCATTGGTCAGACATTGCTTTTCAACTCCTTGTATGATAAAAGAGAGTTAATTTGACATCTTTAGGTTGTTCTTTATACTTGTTGACAAAAATTCAAGCATAACTGTCAACTGTCAAAATCTACTTGGTGGGGTGGTGGAACTGACCTGGACAATTCCATTCCTTCTTCTCCATTCTGTATGAAAGTCCTTTAAACTAAGTTCTAACCCTGCGTGATCACCACACACTGGAAAATAACCAGCCTTTTCCAGTAACAAAGAACAAACCTTGGACAAGTTCCAACCCCTGCTTGATTCTTCGATAAAGCACCATCAGGTGAGTTCTGCATGTGGTGTGACTCTAACAATAGGGACCAGCTGGCAACAACATGACAATCTCTCCCCCCCCCCTCGCACCATGCCCAGGGACCACCTGTTTATGTATTATTTATCACTTTAAACAGAAGGCCGGATCAGGACTTGATTTCCAAGATTCTGAACTTGGGACAAATTGATTGTTGGAATCTTTGCTCTCTGGAAGCGTTTTGATCAGGGTGAAGGCTGATCGATAACGCTGTTTGTTGAGTTGTGCAATTCAAAGCGATAATGAGTAGATTCAGGAGTTCATAGGTCACTTTTAGTTAGTTTAATGAAAAATGAAAGGTTGCAATTTTTTTGTTTGTTTAAAATTTAATGTGAAATCAGGAGATTTTGGAAGATGGTAAACTTCCACTGAATGTGCTTTTTTTTTGGAGCATGCTTTAGAAATGGTGGGACCCAAACCTTAACATACCTTTGTTGTTGTCAGCAATTGATGATTGCAGATAAATTAAAACAGTTCCAGTCAGCCGTTGTCAGGTTTTAGATTTATGGAAAACTCAGTAATAATAATAATAATAATAATAATGGACATTTCTATAGCGCCAAATCCATTTTAAGAAAAATGCTCCCTGGCGCTTTACAATCCAACGAGTAAGGAATGGCTATGTCTGTTTTGTAAAAAATAACATTGTTAGGTAATCAGTTAAAATTAGTAAGCTTCACTACTTAATACAGGCGTGATATTCTTCCTAGTTTAGTCTGATATTTCTTTTGCCCTTGCATAAATCAGAAAAATTATATTATTAAATCAGAAAAATTATATTATTATTTTATAATCAGAAAAATTATATTAGTAAGGCCTATGCCATGTTTACATGTAGGTCAGCCCTTGTACTCAATAAAATATTCCTCTTTTTTTTTGCCAAGGACCAACTATCATGTCTGTTAATAGTCTCATAAAATTGGGTTCTTGTCATAGATTTGGGGAAAATGTTCATGAGTCAAAAATTCAGAATATGGAGCAAAAATCCATTTAAAAAAATAACTAAATGAAAAAGAATTGCAGGATTCATGCTCTGTGGTTTGCGGTTTTAGTCACCTGCCGTAGTTTGTAGGGTCTTGGGTTCAAATCACACTTGAGTACCGGTGGTTTTTCCCAAGCAGGACTGGGAAAGCTATTATTGTTACACTTTTGGTGTAGGGGTAAAACACAAAAAGGTATTTATCCCGAATGCAGTCTTTACATTGACCCAGTATCGAGTATCAAGATTGCTTTTGTTGACCCAGTTCGTTTTTCAGTTTTTGTTGTTGTCGGGAATTATATAAAAAGGTGTTGTGATTCTGACAAGGTTTGATTAACTGCATGAGCTGACGTTGTTGACTGCGTCCAGAGCGATCAAAGTCTCTATGGAAAGCTCTAGTTTTTGGGGAATCAGGGGTCAAAGGACAAAGGTTAAGAGATAGAACCAGAAGCTGTTAATATTTTGAGATGTTATAATGGTAATTACATGTGTTTAAAACCAGTTGAGAAATTAAGCTGTAGAACTAATTAAAGGGATTGTATACCCTTTGTTTTTGGAACTGTTTGATAGTTTTAATACTATATAAATGTAGATATATATAATAAAACTACCCAGTGAAAACTGATACTTTTTCCCATAACCAACGTTAAGTCAAGTTATTCTCAAAATGCTTTATACTATCGAAAGCTGCTGTACTTCTAACCAAGTAAGTTTTTATTTCTATTAATTTTAAGAGGGATTACCAAACATGGTACCTTCCCTTAAAACTGTTAAGTTGTAAAGCATGTTGGAAATCAAAATACTATTCGACATTTTGTTTCCTCTGCTTAACCTTAAAAATGACCATGTGCTTAAATATTAAATATAAATGAAGCAGTGTTTTTGTCCAGAAGCAGAGAAAATATGAATTAGTTTGCTTTGTTTAGGCCATAAGAAAATCAAGTCTGATGTTCTCTCCTTTTGAACAAATGAAACAAATTTTACGAGGCATGATCATAGCACATGAGTATTGGCTAGTAGTGGCTAGTATTGGCTAGTATTGGCTAGTATTGGCTAGACTGTTAACTCTCCCTGCATTTTGAAGCTGTGTGATGGGAGCATACTAATGTACAAACTTTGCAAAAGCTTTGTACAGCTCTTGTTCTTAAATGTCAACAAATTTGAATCTCGAGGCAAGTTTCAGAGATTCAAATTTCTGTGGTGTCCGTTTGTGAATGGTTGAAACCTGCTAAACGGGGATGGATTTGATGTTTGATTTAAAATACCATGACACTTGCTGTTTTCCCAACTGGTAGGCACTGTGTTTAGCTGAAACTTTCCCAGGTGACTGTTATCTTTCTTGAAAATTGTGTCTAAACATCATTACGTTGACAAAAACAAATCTATGACCCTAATTTTAAACGGACTTCAGAAAGCTTGAAAAACCTTCCTTTTTTTCAGGTTTGTCAGTTTGGGTTTTATGATGTAGTTGTCTCATTTCTGGGAGGCTGGAGTAAAATCGTCTTGTCAAGAAATAAGAGTGCAATCTTCCAGCACCCTCTGAACCAGTTTACACAATTCCATCAAGTAAACAATGACACATAGGTTGTAAACATCTCAGAGATAATCTCTGTAGACCTTGAGATTCTTTTTTTTTTCAAGGTGAAAACCACAATCTGTCAAATACATACCATCAATAATGTAGGTCAGGCTATAGCAAAATAAAAAGTTGTTTGACACAAGGAAGTGTTTGGATTCACAACCAGTGGACCCTATTTCATAGAGTTGCTTAAGTACACACAAAAAGCAAGCACAATAATATTATGCTTGCCAGAATAAGGTTACCAGCCAAAATACCATGTCACATTTACCATTTATGGCTGGTATCCTGCTCAAGTTTGCTTAACATAAATGTTCTTTCTGCTTAAAGAGCACTACAAAATTGGACCCTTCAGTTATAATATGCAGAGTTTTTCAAATGGTTATTTGACAATTTTTGTGGGGTTGATGTATTTGTTTATTAATTTCCAATCATTTTATGGAATAGGAGACACTAGCTCAAGTCAATGAATGAAAACTTCAGACTGAAACAGAGGATACTCTAAGGCCCACGTCACACGAGGCAATTTACAGGCAACCAGTTCCAGGCAATCTCTAAGAAGAAAAGGCATTCATATTTGAATATTCACGTAGTTTTCTTAGGGATTGTAAGACATTGTTAGAAAAATTACTCATGTGCTAGGAAAGTGATCCTGCAGCATGCACTGCGGTTGGTTGCCTCCAAGTTGCCTGGAAAAGTTGCCTCGTGTGACATGACCCTAAAGTAGACTTTGCCACTCAATAGCTTTGGAGAAAATGAGCAAAATACTAGGATGTGTTTCCATGGTGACTCATATTATATTGACTAAAAGTTGCCCTGGTGATTCATGTTGAGATGACCTCAGATGACCTCCGGTATATGTAATATGGTTTTCTGAATGGTCTTCATGACTAGTTACATATTGAGATGTTCTTTTGATAAAAATTCACAACTTATCAAAACCAAAATAATAATATTTATCCCCATTGCAATTATTACATCTATTTTTGTTGTGGTACCCGCTGCCAATGACAGGATTTTTACTGGCATCACCAGGCTCACTCGATGGTCTAGTGGTAAGACATCTGTTCTTGAATGGCGTAGGTCGTGGGTTTGAATCCCACTTAGTAAATAGTACTTCTCACACATCGGTGTAGGTAAAAACATACGGGCCTAATAATAACATTTTAAATAATCATATTCTTTATCCCCGATGCAATTATTACATCTGTTAAAATAGTAGAACAAACCAAGTTTCTGATTCCTGTGTTCAATCTCAGACGATAAACCCATCAAGGAGCATTTCCAGTTGTATTCTTTTAAGGAGGCTCAGGAGAAACATAACTTTATTCTCACCTGGTAGAAAGATTTCCTGAAAGTCCCTGGCCAAGCTGACTTTAAAAAACATAAACAAAGTTTGTTTTATTATTGTTCACAGAATCAGCTGTTTGGGTGGTTAGGGGGTTTCAAGCACAGTGACCCATACTAAACAGGAAAATACTTCAGGAACTACTTGGCAGTTGCCAGGGCCATTGTTCAGATAGAGATCAGCTGTTAACCTATTAAGGACAAGGTCGCGGGTAAACACAATAACCTCCCCAGGGTTGGTACAATTTTTAGTTCCTTGAAAAGGGGAAGTGCTGTGTTGGATGCATTTACTCAAAGATGAAAAAAAAGTGTTGTTGACCAAAAAACAGTTTAACTGTGGATTCAGAATGATTGTTGACATAAGTGATTGTAGTCAAATCTTTATTGTGGGTGATTTGGGAAATATAGATATGAATACAATTGATACTAAATATTTTAGAAAAGTTTGTTTTAACAGTGCATTAGGCATGTTCACAGCAGTGGGGACATGTGTAGGCCTGTAACCATTGAATTATTTTCCATCAAATTTTAAAAACTTGGTAATCTGGCATTTGAAAAAGGGATCAAAACCAAAGATTAATATGTTGTATTAAAGTTAAGGTATCACTCATAGAACTATGAATAGTATGAGACATAGAGCTCCTACACTGCTTATTAAAAAGTTTGCATTTGAGAAAATTGCCTCATGCTGGAAACTTAAAGCAGGAAAACAAGAAGATTGACCTTCAGAGATTTTATTTGTTTTTTTTTGGGGGGGGGTATGGATAAATTGTCTTTCAGGATTGTGGGTGAATGGGTTACCATGATGGGGTGGGATCTAAGTTGATTTAGGAAAGCGTAGCTCTCTATTGCTGCCTTTTCATGTGCTTCAGAAGAGGAGGCAGGGTGGATTAGATTGTTTGGGGTGAAGATGGATCTCAAGTTCTAGTTCTTAATTTTACTCAAGAACATGTCCCTATTGAGGTCTATAATAATTGTTTTTTCACACATGAAAACAACTACATCCTTTTTGTTTTCACTATAAAAAACTAAGAAAAACTTGAGTTATGGAATCATCTCATATCCTACAGTAGGTGTCAACAAACTTTCCTGCATCTCGCTATATAAATATGTAGGCCAAGGTCAGTTATAGTACAATGAAATCCCCAGGCGCCATACTAGGCCTCTCTTAGTGTGGGAGATCGTTAGTTGCGATACTTTAAAGTCATTATACACTTGAAGTATATAAATTGAGTTGACAGTCACCAGATTACTGAAACGAAAGTGTATTATGTCATATGTTATGACCTACAATGCTCCCTTGAGTTGCTGCTAAAATTAAGTAAAAAGAACTGACTTGTACTACAATGAGGGTTGACTTTTTTAAGAGTAAATTCTCAAAATTCCCCTCGATTAAAAAAGTCTCTGAATGTGCTTTCATGAGGAAACTGCTTTCACGGGTAAAAACTATGAATCTCTGATGGTTTGGGTTTTGACCATAAAATTGATGTGATACAAGGACTCTGTAATTTCATTTCATTTATTCTGGTTGTGAAGCCAAGGACTCTTAGCAAAGTGATTTTAATTACTGTACTAGGCAAGAACCCCATGGAGAGAAGGCAAGGAAGGAAGGTTCAGTTTTACATAATATATGGGAGAAAAAGCCCAGGGAATTATTCCAGGGGAAAACCATGTAGTCAGGTAGGGACTGAAAACCCAATCCACATGGAGCCCCTAGTGGGTTTCAAACCGGGTCCCAGAGGTGGAAAGCGAAGAAAGATACCATTACGCCAACCCAACCACCTTTATGAGTCCTGCTGGACAAAAAATCCACAGGTTGCTCATTCAGGGCTCGAATTTGGAGAAAAAATCCACAAGACTGCAGGACTTGTAGCTCACAACTTTTCCTGGACCAGAAAATTTGTTACAAGACCGGAATCAAAATGAGAAGACTACTATTATACACAGTTTTACATTTGAGCTGTTTTTGGAACAAGCATTAAGAGAAGATTTATCTCATTTTTCTTATGGGCAATACTTTACAATGATACAACAATACAACGAAATTGAATATGTAATTGTCAGTTTAAATTAAAAATACAGTGAGGTGTTATTATTCAAGAACACAAGACCGCCGGACTCGTACAATCTTATGTTTACTGGCCTGACGCTAAAAACACTGGCCTCGGGCCTGCGGTCCAGTGTTAAATTTGAGCCCTGATGAGTTATGTAGGATTCAAATGTATGACAACCCCCCCCCCCCCTTCTTGTCTTTATCACAACCACTGGGTGTGCCCGGTGTCGAGAGGGCAGTTCAAAACCCTGTACTTAGAAACAGGTTTTGCATGTTGGTGTCTGGGTAAAACCAAAATCTTATCCCAGTTGGATTAATCACACCAATTGAACATGAATCTCCTCTTTAAAAAAGTGATGGTTCTTCGAAGAACCATAAATGAAATACACATCTCTCCATTTCCAGTAGTGTGCTGAATTGGTCTTCAGGTATTCACACTTTTTGTGAATAATTCATTGCACATAATATGTTGTTAATTATGATATTAGAACTGGTGAAAAGTTAGACTTGTGTATAAGTCATTAAATGTTTGTCAAGGTGATAGCATAATGGCCGTCACGTGACTTTCACAATACTGCTGCTGTTCTTGTGAGACTGCTGGCTTCCCTGAGATGTCTGCTCTCCCGACTACTGCCCCAGTTAAACAGAGCAGTAGTCGGAGGCCAGCAGTCTCGCGACAAGTTGTGTGAGAGTCGACACACTATGACTGCAACAAACATTTAATGACTTCTCACCCCTTCCAGATGTTCCAGTCAGAGTTTAGTTCAATTAAATTGAAGGGGCAAAGAAAAGAAGCAGTTTCAGAAAACATCGTGAAAAAGTGTTGATTAAAGTATAGAGGAATATTGGGATTTTTCAGAGTGTCTCCTTAATATCAGGATTCTCCAAGGATTTTTCTTTCAATCTGAACTTTTCAAAGAGAGGTGAAGTTACCATCAAGGAGAGAATGTTGTTTTGCTAATCTCAATTTTGATAGAGAAAATTGATACATCCTTCAATACTCATTGATCTCCAATGTCCTTCCCTCAAAATCAAGGGGGGGGGACCTTTTTTTCTGGATTTTTCAACTCTACAGTCACTGCAGTATATGGACGGTGATTTTCACAAAGTTTGATGTAAGATACGGCTGTGTATATCATTATGGATGTGGTTAATTGAATACTGTCTTCCATTTAAAATTATTTCTTATGAGGAAGTCTGAAACAATGATACTTTCGTGGGGGTGTCATTGTTCTCACAGTGTGACTTCCTCACGAGGTCATACACAGATGCTGGTCACATTAAACATTGCAACATTACAACATCAATGTAATTGACATGACGTGACTTTTGTTTTGACAGCGATTGTGCAACTAGGAACTGAAACCTTGGCACTCCTTATTCAGGCACGTGGGACTAAGCGCTGACTTTTGTATTCGTCACTTTGAACTATGTTCAGATATTTCAATATCAATTTTGATAATCTTACTAATTTTTGGATTGTTACCTGTATTGATATTGCTTCATCACTGATAATTATGTAATTAGTTTGGAAATGTAGTCCACAGTCCATCAAATTTGCTGTCAGGCTGATTTTGTTCTTTGTCTGTTGTAGGCTAAACCCCCCCCCCCCCCCATAGGCTGTTTAAAGCTTTTTAATGTTGAAAAATCAATCTCTAAGTTATCTTTAGTATTTTTTGACTCAATTTTCTGATTGCATTACTTTTTCAAAGAATTTGGTTTCTTTATTCCGTTTTACTTTTCATCGATCTCTCTTCACCTTAAAAAGGTCTTCTTTTAAAAAGGTAAAGATGCATTACAGGCAGATGGTCATAGCCCTGGTTATTACCTAACATCCAGATTTCTTTTTCGCAGGGATGTACAGAGTCTGTAAACCTCTAAATTGTAATATCCTCTTTTTCTCCTGACCAACATGGCCTTAAAAATATCATACCTCATAATTCTTTCATCGTGGGCAATTACTTTTTTATTTTCATAGAACTTTAAATATCAAGTTATCAACCACAAGGGAAACTGACTGGGTGAATTTTAAAAATTTTTGTGTTAAACAAAGAACAATTGACTGGATTTGAACCAACGACCTCTGGTTTAACATGCCAACACGCTAAACTGGAGGTCGTTGGTTCAGATCCTGCTTTATTAAATTTGTCTTTGTTCAACAGCAAATTATAGAACTTTACACAGATAATTTTGGCTATGGCTGTGAATGTGGCTATGGCTTTGATGGAAACAAAGTAATGCATAGTCTTTGGCATTTCGGATGAGGCCCACCTCCACAGCCACACACCCAAATCCACACTGAGAACAAATTAATCTGGAAATTTCTGAACAGAAGCGCAGATATAGGCTTAAGATCCATGTTGTATTAGATATTCATAAATACCTAGGACAGTACTGGTTGGTCGAGAGGAGATTACATGGCCATGTTTAATAGTGCGATATAAACACATTAAGAAGTGTTTAGATGTTTAAATATGTGTGTGGCACACAAGCTAACACAAGCACTAATTTATGCCTCACACAATCAATACAGACTGGTACTGTTAGTACGTGCGCGTACGCACAATTGTTGAGCATCACATGCAATTTAACCCTTTGCAAAACTGAGCCCGAGGATGCACAGGAATTGAAAATTTACAGAAAAGTTTTACAGATTTTCCAACATTATTACACTTTTAACCAAAATGGACATTTATGAATGGGAATCAAAGTTAACCGGCCGTTTAAAACCTTGCAGGGGCGTGGCCATGCGATAAAGGACCGAGCCAAACGGCCAAGGACCGAGCCAAACGGCCACGCCCCTGCCAGTTTTAAACAGCTGATTAAGACCTCTTCGTCACTCTTTTAATCCTTAAGTAATTACTGGTGAAAAAATTTGTTGTTGATCCTTTCCCCATAACTTGTAATAACCTTTTAAGTGTTTTATGAAATTTTTAGATGTGAATAATAGGTAACAGTTTCCTCAAACTTGAATTCTTGCAGTGTTGTGTTACTTGTGACTCACATTTTTAATGACTCAAGTCATTATGTTCAGTGACTTGGACTTGTCCTCTCAACCATCTTGACTCAGACTTGGAACTCGGATTTGATGTTTGTGTCTCAGATTGGTATCATGGCCGATGTTTCAGTTGTCTTCACTTTTAATGCAATTTCACAGTTTCTGAGAAGTGCCTGGTTTGGGGGATAGGGTGTTATGGAAAAAAATGTTAACCAGTCTGACCGTTATTACAAAAAATTGAGTAAATTTACCAAAGTTGTTGACGTACTTACAGGGCTGCAGCATGCCTTTGAAAATCCTTTGGACACGTCAAGTAGTTTCTTCTGATATAGCATGATGGTAGAAGTTTCCAGAATAAGACATTAATAGTAGATGATTTGGTGTTATCATTGTCTGCAATCTGGGACAATAAAATCAGGCTATATCCTTGTCTCGAGTGGTTGTTGTTCGCCATCTCAAGATGTCTGTGGAAGTTAGTGTCTACTGATATGCTCCTTGGACTGTTGACCTAAAGTCTGGTTATAAATTTTATCACTGACCAGTGAACTCACTACCTGACAGTCTATAATTTTTCTCATCTTGGGTAAATTCACTGTTACACACAGATACTAATATATTCTCATGTTGCATTTAATCTCGCTTGTTATCAAATGAAGAGATGCAATATAATAATAATAATAATAATAATAATAATTATAATTATAATAATACTGAGGAGCAAATTTAATGTAGCACAAAGTTTAACTGGAAGAAATCTTGATGCACTTTACAAAAACTTAAAGAGGTTGGATTTGGAAGTGTCCAGGGTAGCAGCTGTTCTAAGTGAAGATTGGGTGAGGTCTGTGAAAAAGCCTTGGTTCCATATGATTTAGTTCTGGGTGTATTGGTGTGGTGGTAAATAATAATAATGATAATAATGAAAACTTATAAAGTGAAGTTTTGGGAAGAGGATCTAGGAGGTTGATGTCGACAGAGCACTTCAGAGGAGCTGTTCTATTCAATACAGTACAACAAAACTTGTATGGTGCCTTTCAAATAAGAAATACATAACAATATACGCCAAAAATACACAGGAAACAAAGGTGATGTGGTGAAATCTGCAGCCAGACCATGGCAGAAACACCTGGTCAATTTTCTTCTTTTAATGCTTAAGTGAAATGGGTGCTTGTACGTTCGTAATGGGTCTCATTACGATTTTGTTTCCTAATATTCGTAATGGGTCTCATTACGATTTTGTTTCCTAATATATTGAATTAGTGTACGTGTGAGCCCAAGGTTCAGACAAAATGTTTGATCTGCAGTGGAAGACTTGCTATTGTGTGACAACCATTGTTAATTTGGAAAAACTAAATGAAGTTAGGTGATCCAAGTAGTTTAGTTGGGTTTTGTTTGTTTTTTGCGTCTGAAAAGGTGCTGTCTGGGGACAAGGTGAGTCAGGCGCTTGAAGTGGTCTGAGGGGGTCTGAAGTATGGACTGAAAAGCGTGACTTGTCTGGTAAATCAAACTAACTTCTGTAGACCACCCTGGTTATAAAACAAACAACTCTTTATTTGGTAATCCAAGCTGTTCTTCTATTGGCAATACTCAGCTAAGTTTTTTTAAAAACATACATAGGATTTAAGTTTTCAAGTGAAGTGGACAAGGTGAGTCAGGTGCTTGAAGTGGTCTAGGGGGGTCTGAAGTATGGACTGAAAAGCGTGACTTGTCTGGTAAATCAAACTAATTTCTGTAGACCACCCTGGTTATAAAACAAACAACTCTTTATTTGAAAATTAAAGCTGTTCTTCTATTGGCAATACTCAGCTAAGTTGTTTTGTTAACATACATAGGATTCAAGTTTTCAAGTGAAGTTTGCAGAGACACCATGTAATTAAATCTCTCTTTATAACAATTTCCATCTTAGAATATTTTTTTACCTGTTCTGTACCCAAAGAAACAGAAACCTCGTTAATTATTGCACTAAATCAAAATACAACGTGGTACAAAAGGAAAACCCCGAACAGGCATGCAGGCACACTAAATGGGGACCCTTGATCAAACATCAAAATAAAACAAAGAAACAATGAGACAACAGCAAAAATGTTAAAACAACTGTAGAAAATATGGAAGTATATCGTCAGCGTTTTCACGAAGTAGCACGCTACGTGCTTAAGGATTTTTTTT
>CM021538.1:12428461-12455341 GCA_010994315.2 Pisaster ochraceus | reverse complement strand
TTGTTATTTTTTGCTGGTATAGCAGTGCGTGCTACTTCGTGAAAACGCTGACGATATGTAAGGTAAAATCACAAGGTTATACAATCACACACAAAATATACATATGTAAAATAGACAATATATAATACGATAATGGCTATGTAGTTGAATTGAAGTGTCGTGGTTGAGCGGTTAAGAGCACTGGTGTTTCTGATCGACAGGGTGTGGGTTTGGGTTCCAGTCGTGGCACTTGTGTCCTTGAGCAAGATACTTTACCATAATTGCTTTGTTTTTTGGATGGGACATTAAGCTGTAGGTCCCGTGTTCTAGGATTGGTAGTGCACGTAAAAAAAACAACAGAACACTTTTCGCGTAGGGAATAACCCTGGTGTTTCTGGTTCGCATAGCAAGCACCCTTGTTTACAGGTTTCAACAGGCTTGCAAGCTACAGTGATTAAGCTCACTTATGTGGCATCCCTGGTTTTATTACCAGAAATATATACTACTAATAATAATAACACTGGTATGCTAATATACTAGGTATTCCATGTAAAAGAACTCAAGACACTTATCATGAGAGTATATTTGGTCTTCTGGTTCATTGCAAGAGTTACAGTTATTAAGTTCACTTTGATTGAGGCATCCTTGGTTTCATCACTAAAGATTAATAATAATATTGTTCTTACATAAATCATGTTGAAAAGGATTACAATTGAGTCAATGATCTTTGTACACACATAGTTTTGCAGTTTATAAACAAAGTTTTCAAACGTCAGTGCCGTTCCTTCTTTCCCTCCTTCAAGCTAAACAAAAACCAATTCTTAAGAAACAAAATCAAATCTGCATCAAACATCTGCGTGCAATGAAGACAAAACTAAACTGGTGTGTCTAGAAACAGACCCTGAGTTATGACTCAAAGTGTTTACAAACAGAACTAACCTTGAGTAACTTTCAAGGAAGGGGGTTAATGCCAATTATAAGACCCTCTGAGGTAATTTGTTGGCATCCTTGCCCTTGCATTTGACCTGATATATTAGGCCTAGCAATTTCTCAGAAGTGTCTAGAGACTTAAAGGATAAGTTTTACCCGTTCATACTGGCCATAAATATTGTGTGTGTGCAGTTTTGGCCACCCAACCCCTCTCTCCCCCCCCCCCCCCCCCCCCCCCCACAACAAAAAAGAACAGCAATTTTTACAAGGTAGTTAAGTATCATTTTCCAGCCTGTGAAATTTAGAAACATTCATGCAACATGATCAAGAATGCCAATATACACCACCAGTTTGTTTAAAGTTGGGGTCATACTTTGGTAATGACCCCTCTCCCCCCACCCTCAAAAAAATGGATAATTTTTAACCGAAAGCCTACTTGTTATAAAGATGGTAACAATAGTAATCATCCTGCAAAATCATTTTGTGTGAAGTGCCCCAGTTGATTAGAAATTTTGAAAAGTATGTCAAAAAAATTGAATCCCTAAAGATCACCTAAAGGTGACTTGTGGAAATTAAAATGTCTCTGGTGTCCGCTGTAGTGAATGCTGCGGCCCGAGATGCAGTTGGTGCCTTTAGCTGTCACCCTGCTAAACATGGATACCATGACCTTTTTGCTGTTTTCTCAATAAAGTAGACACTGTATTCAACTGAAACTTTTTCATAATTTTTATTGTAGCCTTTAGTATCTTTCTTGAATATTTTGCCTGTAAATCAGCATTACGCTGACAAAGACCAAACAATGACCTAACCTATTTTAACCATCATTATAGATAAATTCCATGGTGTAACTCCAATCTTTAAAATACTTCACGCATGTAAAATGTTATGTAATGCAGCTTGTAGTCCACCATTCCAAGGTTTCAACTTTAATTTTCTACTACATGTAAATTACTTTGTATGCATCTGTAGATACCAAAGGTCAGTGGCAACCCTTTGAGCCATGTCACATTGGGCAGTTTACAGACAACCAGTTCCATGCAATCTCAATTTTCACATAACTTTCTTTGGGATCATACGACACTGTTATAAAAATGTCTCTTGTGCTACCAAAGTCTTTGTGTGCAGTGCAGCTGTTTGCCTCCAAGTTGCCTGTAAAATTTGCCCATGTGAAAAGGCAAAATCAGTCTGACAGCTATAACTGATTACAAATTTCATATTGGCACCAATCTTCAAGATAATGTATGTAATTCCATCTGAGATGTTGTCATTAATAAAGTCAAGGAAATAGCATTTATCTCACAAATCACCACGAAGACCAATTGAAAATGGTTGACAACCTAAAAGTCAACCTTTCTTAAATCGAAATAAGCCTTTTTATATGGACATGCACAAAATAAAACAAAATGAATTAACAATCACTGAGAAACATAATCAGTCACTCACTCACAGTTCTCACTTCAATGCATGCCCATCAAATTTGACGGGAAACAAACCCAAAACAACAACAACAACAACAAAAACAACCAAACAAGTAAACAAAAACAATAATGTAGCTTCCCTTTAAGTGTGTTTACCCTGTCCAACAAGGAAATTGACCAATTACTGGTCCAAGGGTCAAGTTGTTGGTCATGCACCAAGGTTTGATTTTTTGTGCCAAGGGCCTCATTTCCGTTCAGGGCGTCTACCCTGGACCAGATGGACACGGGTGATCTTATAAGTCCTGCTGGATGTTTTCAACCGAAGCAAATTAAATACTGATTCAACTTCAACCTGCCAATTAGAGCGTGATTGGTCCAGTTGCCATAGTAACCACAAGGGCCTCTTAGTAATGACTTTCAGAAGAACTATAAATACATCCAGGGTAGTGGATCAGGGAGTTGGAGGAGTGAGCTGGGAGCTAGGGTGGTGCTCTGATGTTGGTGTTCTTATGATGCTGTTGCAAGTGTGAGTTCATGGATGGTTGATTGGTATCTGGGTCCAAATGCATCAATCCATCAATGCAAGGAGCAAGACAACAAAAATGGCCTTCTGAATTTTTGTATTTATCAAAAGAACAATTTTGATGAATACAAAAATAAAAAATTGCCTCAAACTTTGAATAGATTGCTCTGCCAAACCCTCGGAATAAACAATTTTGTTGCCAGATACTGGGATTTACTTTAAGACAAGTTTAGTGCAAACTTACAGATAAGGGATGTTATGGTTTTGTTTTTTCATCTTGGAAAAAGTAGGCCTAAAGCAGCTCAGGAAAGTTACAATTCTTTTTATTGTTTTCGAAATAGTAGGCCTAAAGATAATCAGGAAAGTTACAACTCTTTTTCTTGTTTTCAATTTGGCTGTACATGTCATTTTTGGGGGGTAAAGCATGGGAGCAGTTTTCTGTCACACAAACTGTTTTTTTACCCACATCATAGCTTTAAGAACCCTGCCCTGGTTCTCAATAGATTAAGGGAGTTGTTTTGTCACGGTTACCGATCCTGGCCATATCAGCTGATTTTTACTTGGTCACTTGCCAACCAGTACAGGAAGTATATTTTGTATGCTGGCTGACCTTGTTTTTAAAGAAAGAATTTTTTACAACTTATTTTCTCTTAAGAAATGTAACTATTGACTTGATTTGTTTAAGTTGCTTGTTGGGGTTTAATAAATGTGGTTTGAAAAATTAGAATAATTGAGATTTGAGAAAGAGGTGACAATGCATAACATGCAAAAAAGACTAATGACCAAACACCAGAGTTTCTATTTTGTTGTATACTAGCCTCTAAAATGTAACTTCCAATATATTTAGCGGACAATTTCATAGAGCTGCTTCACACCAGGCAAATCTTTTTGCTTACTTATATGCACAAAAAGTGCAAGAATATTTTACAGGTTAGCAAGAAAATTAGGCAGCCAGCCTGTGCATTCTCCATGGATTTGCATTTTAATGTCATTTATTTGTTCATAGTTAGCGCCGGAAGGTTAGTATGCCTTATTGTGCTTACATAGCAGCACTATGAAATAAAAATTGCTCAGTAAGCACAAAATCAGCCGTTGAAGCAACTCTATGATCAGCTATTTAGCACAAAATTGTGCTAAGCAAATCTTCCTGCCAAGCGAAAGTTAGGGAACCAGTCACAAATAATATACTTTATATGGTAGTTTGGCTGGTAACCTGTTTCTGCTAAGCAAGATTGTCTGTGCTAAGCAATTAGTTTGTGCTTAACAGCTCTATGAAATTGGGCCCTGGAGGCCTCATCTCCAGACCAACAGGATACCACCATACTCACTTCTCCAGATTGTTCACTATTGTATAATCACACCCTAGATAAGGCATAATAATGAAAAACAAAACAAAACAAAATTAAATTTGTATCCTAAAGCTTTACTTTAATCAAAATGAGAATTGATCCGTATCAATAGTTCATGCCTTCTGAATCACTGCCATTTTCAGGGAAATTGAACAGTGCCACACTTTTTATGAGAATAATTATGCATCTAACCACTGACAAACATTAACCATTATTCACTGCTTTCTTGAAAACTTGACCACCTAAAAAAATAGGTAGCATTTTTGAAGACTCATCATAGGATGTGTTCTTTTTTTAAACTAGAGGATTGACATGTTCATCACAAGTTCGATATGGAACAGACTTGCAAGATTTTAGCTGAGAATGCAGCTTTTCAGAATGAAATTTTATTCTCTTATTACAGATTCTATTTAGATGGTTTTTTTTTTGGTATCCTGCACTTGTAGGATCGCCTATAGCAACAAAACACTGTATCTACAGATCATAAAAAAACTTGACTCTTATCTTTGTATGCACAGAAGCCAAATTTCTGTTCCGATATAATAGTAATTAAAGTTGTTTATCACGTCCTGCACAAGGATTTACCAACCCATCAACAAATCCATTAAAAAAAACCTGTCACAATGGGGACAAACTGTCAGTGCATGCTACTAGCCACCTGTCCAATCACAGCATAACCTTTATCCAAGGCCAGTCTTCACTGACCAATCAGAGAAGAGATTGTCTGCACAGCTGGGTCATCCCATGTATTTGTGACTAATCATAATACCGCCCCCAAAAGTTTCAGCCAATCAGGTTTTAGCTGTAGTCCAGCGTCCAGTCTGGTTATTCCTGCACTTTGAAGCCAGCAGTGTACTCTGATGTTTTCATGCAATTGTATGCAAATGAAGTGTTGGGTATAAAATGGAAGAGAGGACCCAGAGAACTTCAGAAGTGGGGAAGAAAAGAGATTCTCTAGTTTCATCAGCAAATCGCACCGAAAGAGAGAGAAGTCATGAAAATCTGGCTACTCCTGTTAGGCTTTGCCTTGGCAAGTAAGTTACCTTTCAAATATTATTTTACTTCATCTCTGTAACACTTTGTCTATAGTAAGTTCTTCCAAATTATTTCATTCTTTCACTACTTGAACATTTCCAGTGCATTCTTGTTTTCCAATGATAGCATTTTGTGTCTCATGCGTATTAATTCTCATGTAGTAAATTGTACTCAAATTTCTTAGATTTGAAAATATAAATGCTAACATTTATTGTTTCTTCCATGTCAATAATTATTGTGTGGGTATCAAGATTTAAATTGTCATTACTCTCTTCAACAATCACTCAGGCTCCAGGTACCTAGTTGTTACTTATGATAACTTATTACCCAAGCTTGGGTAATTTATGGATTTCAGTTAGGCCTATACAATTGTTACACACTCTAGAAGTGATGATGGAGTACATATTTTTGTGGGTAGTCACAGAGTGATTGTTTAGTTTGTGCAGGATCCTAGAAGCCCATTTTCATCACGTTGGCATACAGCAAAGCTTTCAGATTGATGACTTGAAGGCAGGGAAAAGTAATGGATCACTTTGTATTATTTTAAAATACTGCCCTCTGTTGATTGGGAAAATGCTGTATACCATTCACTAAAGAACAGCTTGTACAATAATGAATAAGTGCCATTTATTTTATCAGGTTTACAATTTATTTTCTTAGTTGTATTTTCAATGTATCTAGATATACCGAAATATTTAAAATAATGTTAAAATTCTGAGATTTTCCTTGGGACTGGCTGGTGCCCATTGTTTAACAAACTTCATTTAACATTTCAATGTCACACCATATATTTTTATTTGGCTTGTATAGAAAAAGAGATTTACTAATTTCTTTGTACAATTTTCTTTCTTTTTTAAGTGCTGAACTTTTCTCAAGTCAATGATTTGTTAATTTGATTGCTTCTTAGGCTTGTGGTGTGTCAAAATATATTCAGACATAAAACCTTGGGTTTTTTTTCAAACCAGTCACAATATCTTCTTTATTTTTCCTTTGTTTTATGCCAGATGCCGCAACCTTCATCGTTAAGAACAACGGTTTGTTAACAATTCTCCTTTTTAATTTTAAACGTTATTTCTTAAATTTTTTTAAAATTCTGAAAAATTTTAGTGAGCTTATGATTATTTTACAGCTTACTTTGTACAAATTTTGTGGATTAAAAAAAATAATAAAAAATCTGTTCTTAAATAGTTTTCAGTAAACTGTATTCTTTTCTTGATTTGAATGACAGATCGGGAGAGGAGCATCACCATCTACCGTAACTCTCGTAAGTGAAATTAGGTCAATTTCTTAAAGACTTTTGAGGAAACTGAAGGTTTTACTTTTATGACTGATGCACGTTTTTGTATTATAGATATTCTCTTTTTGAAGTTGACATTCAAACATGTTGAAGGTTAAACAAGAAAAAGACAGGAAATTTCATAATTGTGATGTCTTGTATTCCAACCTACCCCCCCCCCCCCATTACAGCGGAGAAGTATCCAACTGAGTTCGAGCTCGGCAAGACCTACAGGTACAACTTCACCGGTGATGTCAGAACAAGCTTCCCTCAGACAGGCAATGAAACGATTGGACAGAGAATCAATTGCACAGTTGAGATCGTCCCACTTACCACTGGCTTGTGGAACATGAGGGTAAGTCTGAAGGATGGTGGGCCTCAAGGTTTGCTATGGATGGGGGAGGGGCTCAGATTTTGGGAAGAGAGTTGGAGGAGAGACTGTCTGAACAAAATTGTTCAACTGTTATTTACTTGTGGCGATGCTGGTAAGTCAACAGTTCATGTATGTTGTAGGGGCATGGCGAAGATGAGCAAAGGATTAGAACACTATGTGGGCTTGAAACTTATTGTTAAGTTTTGATGGTGGAGGGAAGGTGGAGATGGTACAGAAAGTTTGTGGTTAAAGGGGGAAGCTGGTTAAAGGACTGATAAAGTAATAGGGATAGGCTAGGCGTGGGCATTGTGAGGAGAAGGAATTTTGAAGTTGGAGTAAGGATGGAGAGCTATGGTGCTGAAATACCTGAAGTTAGAGTGAGCTTTTTTATATTTTTTGTTTTTTGTGCTAATCTTGGCATGTTTTGGTATAAAAGTATGGGAAAAGGGAGGGTTGATGTTAGGAGAGACTTTGTCTATTTAAATTTATATCCCCCCCAAAAAAACAAATTTCTCTCCATAAACTTGTTTCCAGATGGTGAACATGACAGTCCTTGAGATCAATGGAACCCATGACAGACTTGAAGTGATGCGTAACTCCACCAATGCTACCATCGAGCTCAGCAAACTGGCCAAATACAACATCACCTTCCAAATGTCTCAGGGAAAGGTAAGAGTTTAGTTTCAAACTTGATACAATTTGGAACCTGTGACCTCTGGATTAATGTGCCGGTTTTTTTTGCCGCTTCATACCTTTGCAATCCTTTTAGTTATTATTCTACACCCATTTGTAGGAGTTTTGTTTGAATGCAACCTTTTTTAAAATTTCAAAACATGCATCTAGAATACTTGGACACACATGTCCAATTTCCCAACATGCTTAGCATTCATTCCTGCTTAACAGAAAAAGTTTACTAGCTGAGTTGCTATGTAATGTACATTACTTGTGGCTGGTTCTTCACTTAAATTTGCTAAGCAAATAAATCTGTTTAGTTTTACTTCACAACAAAACACAACAGAATCCAGCAGTTTGTTGAATCTGTACTCTAAACATTGGGCAATATTCTGAGGTGAAAAGAAAGCATTCTTTCAAGTCCTCTCTGACCTTGCTTTTGTTTTTAGATTGAGACAGTCTTCACCAACAAGACGGAGCCAGAATGGATCACAAACATCAAGAAGGGTATCCTGAACATGATCAGCCTCCAGCTGAAGAAGGACAAGGTCTACGAGACAGAAGAGGTCAGTCTAACAAAAACAAATATTCTGTTTGGTTAATCAAACGATTGATTCCATTGTCTTTTGTGCAAGTGTTTAATAACGAAGTTAAAGAACCAGCATCACGTCTTTTTCCGCCTTTGAATTCAGAATTAACGTTTATTGCACCAAATCAAAGTTCCCTTCAAGAAATAACTTGTAAGAAGTCATGGAACACATGTACAATAACATACTTGTTATTGCACAGCTATTAGTGTCTTGAAAGTGTAGTGTACTCCACAGAATAATTAAGTGCTTATTAATTAAATGTACACTGAGCTCTTCCATTATAAAAACTGAACTTATGAAACTGAAATGTATTTACTTTCTTGTGTGGCCAGGAGGGAGTGTCTGGCACCTGCAAGACCCTGTACACTGTCAAGGAGTCTACCAATGAGGACCTTGTCACCATCCTCAACGTGACCAAGGTCCGTGACCTGACCAACTGCACCAAGGCTGTCTTCAACAAGGAGAAGAACTTCAAGGTCCGAGAGTGTGAAAAGTGTGAGAAGGTACAACATTATTAAACAACTCATCTCTTTGTAATTGTAATCAGAATATGGCCATGCATGTAGCTTTAAAAAATATGTTTTAGTTTGTTTTCCTCATTTTCAAAATCTCTAATCTAAACATCAATAAAAGTCATTAAAAAGTAAAGGAAAAAAAATGCTTTGCAATTGTACACAAATTTAGCTATAGGAATTTCTCAAAAATGTTTCTCTCTGTTAGAGAGTTTCAATTCCATCAAGGTATTTCATAATGGTACCCATGGTAGCGTTATTTTTAAAGCTTTTCTTTTATTTATCCGTTTCTCTCGCAAATGCAGAAAGAGCATTCCATGGATGCCACTGCCGTCTTTACTTACAACATCACCGGTACCAAACAGAGATACATCATCAACCAAGTGAAGTCTGATGCTCGCTACTCTTTCTTCCCTATGGGAGTTGAGGGAGGTTCCATTTGCGTCCATGTCAAGTGAGTAAATGATTGCTCCCTCTTCTTCTGTATTCACCAACTTCTTCGTTTTTAAAAGTTTGTTTTTACTTTGTTCTGATTCAAACTCTGCCTCATTCTTCATTGTGTAAAAAAATTCAAAACACAAGAGACATTTTTATACCTAGCGATCATGAGAACATATGTGCAGTGATTATATTTGAAAGTAAGTAGTGTGTGACGAAGGTTGGGTAGTAAGGGCTTTATTTGTATTGTGACATTACACATTGCTTGGCAATTGAGATTGATACATTGTTAAGATCAATCTTAATTCTTTGTAAAGTTGGCCCTGGGACACTTATCTTGCAAGATCGGGTGTTTCTAAGTTATTCAGTTTAAAGGCAAGCATCCTTGTTAGCAGGTGTCATCAAGCGTCCATGATTTGTTGACTTTGTTCACTTTCAGAGACGTAGTTCACTTTTAGAGGCATCATTGCCTGGACTTTTTGTATCCTTGCTTTATATCATTTGAAATGATTTTTCTCCTTGCAGCCAAACTCTTAAACTGCACAGCGTGACTGAGGATCCACTCTTCAAAATCTCTAAGGAGCAGGAATCACGTGGCAATCTCATGTACAAAATCCCTCAGCTGGTCAAGGTTGAAGAAGAGATGCTGAACACAGTCAACAAGGTAAGAAACCAAGCTAAAATATCAAAGCCAGTGGGTCACTCCTAGACCCAATTTCGTAAAGCATTTAAGCAGAAAATAGTGCTTAGAAAATTAGTCTGTTATGTAAAAACTGGCTGGAAATCAGTCCAAAATAGTAATAATAATAAAGCGCAGTATTGCCGCAAAACAGCCTCAAAGTGCTATGTACAAAAACAAAGCTAGATAAAAAGACAAAAGTCATTAGAAGAGAAATGGTTTTAAAAATGACAAATTACATACTACAAGATACAAAATACTACAAGAAAAATAATATATATGACATGGTATTTTGACTAGTAACCTTTTTCTACTAAACAACCCTTTTTTTGTGCTAATCAGGTTCACTTCATGCTGAAGAAGCTGGAGATGCAGTCCCTCGTCAACTTCACCATTGATGCACCAAGTCACTTCATCCTCCTCGTCAGGAGCCTTACTGAGGCAAACTTCAACACCCTCCAAGACATCTGGAATCTCGTCCGTGACAAGCCCCTCCAGAGGTAAGAAGACATTCCCTTATCAAGGGAGTGTAATGTATCTATCCAGTTTCTTGCAAGTTAACACTCTACTGGAAGAAATTAGAGGCCATCCTTAAAAAAAATACCCTTTCAAATTCAATACGAAAAAACCCACTAAATCCTCTCTTTTTTGAAACAAGCCTCGCTTTGATCCTTATTAACCTGTGTATTCAAGAGCAAAGACGTCACCTACTAAATGTTGTCACCATTTGGATGTTAAATGATTGGTTTTGGGTTTGTTTTTTTTCCTCGCTGTGTCATTTTTTCTTCTCATAACTGTTATCATTTCTACCTCCTACCTCTCCTCATCGTAGGAAGTGGCTGATTGAGGCCCTCCCCTATGTCAACCATGAAGAGATGGTCCAACTCCTCAAGGAGCTGATCACAACTGAGGAGATGCTTCTGACCACCGAGGAGAAAATCACCCTCTTGATGAAGGCTGGAACCATCAGGAGACCAACTGTCAAAGCTGTTGAGCACCTCAAGGTTTGTAATATATAACGTGTTGTCTCTGTATTTTTGTATCATTTTCCCGGGGTTTCTTTTGAGTAATTCTCTGCCTTTGTCATTGTAAAGTTAAATTTTGCAACTTTTTATTACCTTTTGATGTTTTTTAAAGCTTAGTTCTGATATAGGTAACTTGACCTTCTGTTAAGATAGCAATTTTTATAAGCTGAAAAACTCAAATGAAATAAATTTGTTCACAGTTTTATAAAGCCATTTTCATAAGTGTACTGCAATCTTTAAAGCTCTGCACAAGATTCAAGTTTTTATTAATATACAAAGTCCAGCCATAAACAAGTTTTAAAACTTTAACTCATATTTGGTTTTTGCCTCCAATTCTTCTAGGATATTTGCGAGCACAGATTCCTCCAGTGGCCACACAACAAGAAGGTCAGCACCGAGTACATGTACAACATCACTCGTGTCCGTTATACCTGCTGGCGCTCCCTTGGTGTCCAGGTGAACATGCTGAAGTCTGAGCACAAGTACGTCTCCCCATCATTGGTCCAATCTCTTACCAACTGTGAGAAGACCTTCGACAAGATCACCAAACTGACTGCATGGGATGAGACTGTCTACAAGACCAAGGTAAACAAGTTTGTGTTTAACCATATAACCATATAAATAAAAGGTTATACCTTTGGTAGTTTTTATGAAAATGCACTGATAGTTTTTGTTAGACTAAAAACTTCTCTAAAACAAGTATATCTATCTGAATTTTTCTCTAATTTTACAAGTTTGTATCCTTTCAAGATAAGAAAAAGTATTGCATAAAGGCAGAGAATGTCAACATAAATTTAAGCATATGTTTGAATGGATGATTCCATTATTGTTTTAGTTGCATGAAAAACAACAGTTTTTATGAATGTATAATTTTTTTTTTAACCAAAGCTGTACTACCATAAAAGATTTGTGTTTAGAAGTTCAATGTTCAGTGTACATTCCTCAGAAGAAACCAAGTTGCACAATTTGACTCATGACCTTTGTCCTCATCCTCTCATCCTATGTAAAGATTGCTGCCCAGTAGCTCTTGTTATAAGAGAATATGACTTACAAAGAAATTAACCTTTTTTCAATCCATCATAACTTTGTTTCTTATTTCTCCTCAGACCGCTGCACAGCAGTCCACCAAGGTGCTCGGCGACTTCATGACCATGGAGGAAGCCAAGGCTCTCCTGGAGACCATCAAGACCACCAAGGTCCGCGAGATGTGCTTGATTGCCATGGGGCAAGCTGGCCTCCCAGACTTCATCCCAGTCATCCAACCAATCATTGAGCAGAAGTTTAGCCCCCAGACCCTGGATGTCAGAATCGCTGCTGTGACTGCCCTGGCCAAATTGAACGACATGCCCAACAAGGTATGTGTAATTTATTACTGGTGGTGTAGTAATCTTGGGGTACTTCCATTTTGTTTTTGAGAATGGAAAGGGAAAGAGTTGCTGTGTAGTAAATATCAAGTAGAGATTTCCATTGAAATTACACCATCTTGTTGCTCAAATCAATTGAACAAAATGGAGGCAGGGAGAGTCTGAAGTCTGCTTCTCTGTGTAATTTAGGGCAATTATGTCATTTTTTATTGAACAGATGGAAGACTTTGTAGAAAATATCAAGGAGAGATTTATTGTGTTGGTTACTTTTTTTTACTCTTGTTTTGTGTGAGTAGGCTGGAGTTCCATATAATGAAAGCTCTACCCTTTCCGTATGTGGTCTTCCCCTCTAGGTTCTCTCCATCGTGCTGCCCATCCTTCGCAATCCCTATGAGGACTCTGAGCTCCGTGTCAACGCCTATCTCGTGATCGCCAAGACCAACCAACGCCCCAGTGTCTTCACCCTGATTGGCCAGGAGATGAACAAGGAGAAGTCCATGCAGGTCAGATCCTTCATCTACTCCCACATGAAGTTCATTGCTGAAGATGTAGAGCCCTGCAACGGCAAACTGTGAGTAGTTTTATTGTAATGACTTTAGTCAATTTAAGAAATGGTTACCCCAAAAAAGAATTTTGTTTTTAGTAAACTATTTCAGAGAGGAGTTGCAAAAGTCAACAGAGTGTGGTTACAATATTTGTAGTTGTATACAGTATAAAGACAAACTTATCAACCTTTAAAGTTTTGTAAAAACTTTAAAAAACTGAATAGAAACTTCGTTCGCAAACAATCAATCGAAAACTACCCTACACTATTTAAACTAAATAAACTCATAAAAACTTTTCAATTTCGCACAATGCTGAGAATGTTTTGTTCGCTTTTAATAGATATGTATTTATGTATATGTATATTTTTTCTTTTGGTCAAGCAGTACCAAGGCTGCTCGCTATGCTCTTCGTTTCATCAAGCCAGTCCATATGGGACCAACCTACTCCAAGGTTCGCGCTGTCCGCACTTACGGAGGTAAGTAGAAAAACAATTATCAAGGTAACCTAATACTATTTCTGATGAAAGAACAGTTTAAAAGTTGCACCCAGGTAAAGAACTTACCCACCTGTCCCATCAGAATGTAAAAAGGCAGGGGGGGGGTTCTCACTAAAAAGGATTCTCACAAGGTTATATCTAACCTTTCAAATTAGCACAGTTTCCAAAATGATTTCACAATTATTGAAACATATATTACATAAACAACATGTGCCGAAGTTGAACTACTGAATTTAGGAAATAACAAGCAGATATAACATAATAAACAGATTATTACATAATCGATAACTGCAGCAGTATTTTTGGAAGTGAAAACCTCCATGGTATCAAAAGCCCAGCCCCTTTGATCCATCCAAGCTTCCTTTTGGTTTATTTTGTTCACAAAAAATAATAACATGGCTGCATCATTATTTGTTTGATTTTTTATCATCAAATAGAGTTTACTAAGCTGAGATCCAAGATGGAGGTCAAGACTATCTTCTCAGAGGGCGAGCTCACTCCAAGACGCACGTACTTTAACAGTGAAGTTGAAATGTTTGGAAGAAGGACCAAGGTTGTTGAGGTAGCCATCAATTTATTTTGTTTATTTTTCTCTTTCCACAGCATGCTAAGTTCCTATGACTTAATGGAATATTCCATCTACTTTCCGTGAAATCATATTCAAAGAGCAAGAAGAAGGGGAGTGGGAGGGTTGGATACCCCTCCCATACTCTCCTAGGAGGGTTTGTCTGGGTTCCTCTACCTTACCTTGTACACAAGATCCAACTAAACAGACTGAAAATATTCAACAATTTCAACCTTTGTTACAACCAGAGAGACATAGCCTTGTACCGTCTTGATTTTTGCCCCATGATATGAAGCGATCTTCCATCATACTTTTTGATGATTCAAATTGGGTTTGACCAAAAAACGTGGTGTGATTTTTTCATGTGTTATTTTTACTTTCTTCACTTTTTTTTATCATTGTCTCACAAACTCTTCTTAAAGACAAAGTTATCTTTCCTTTGTCTTTAGGTTGATGTCCACACCAGCGGCATGACCAACTTGTTGGAGAAGATGCTTGGACATGATGGATTCTTCTACAAGCGCAGGAGTGTCTTTGACCTGCTCAAGGAGAACACCCGCAAGAGGCGCTCAGTTTCCACCAATGAGGAGGAGCTTCTCAAGATCAACAAGAAGGCAAGCACCAGAACATCTTCTCTTGGTTGTTCCTTGGTTTCCCCTCAAAAATTAGGCTTGCATGAAGTGTTTTAAAGATATCTTCCTCAATTCAACTTCTTAATAAAATACTTAAGTTTTTGTACATTGTACCAACCTTTTTTAAGAGAAACCTTTAAAAAATGTTTCCCTCTGTACAATAAACACAACTTTAGAAGACTAGTGTATTTATAGCAGTGTTGTAGTCAAGTCCTTTAAGTCGAGTATCAAGTACAGTCAAGTACAAGTATTTGGACCATCAAGGCCATTAAGTACAAATGTCTGAGTACCGACTATTCTGATATCCAAGTAGCAAGTCCGACAGCCAAATACCAAGTACTTGGATCTCCGAGTACGAGTATAAGTACAAGTACTTTATATAAACAAATACTGTAAAATGAGGTATAAAAACATTTATTGTTTTTTGACTTATTTCTACATGACAATCTGTGCTTGTTCTGATAACTATCTTTGAAACATGAATGTAGAATTTTTCCAGAGCTTTGTTCCTCTATTTCATACATTAATGCACGAATAGGAAAGCGGAAAGGAAAATGGTAGTTTGACCACGAGTACTTTAAATCGGTGTCCAATACATTTCCAAACGTGTGTCGAGTACAGGACTTTGTGTAGATATGATTTTTCAGTCAAGCATCGAGTATCGACTTCGAGTATGAGTATTTTGCTAGCCAAGTATTGGTAAAATAAATGGTACTCGAGTAGTACTCAAGTTTGAGCACTACAACACTGATTTAGAGTTGAGAAGCTGTATCAACACCATGGGATGTTTATACAACACTTCTTTGCTTCTTTCTTTGGACTGTAGGTGAACCCATATGAGGTCAAATCCGAGGAACCCCGTCTGAAACTCTTGATCTCAATGTTCGGCAACCCCATCACCGATATGGACATCAGCAAGGATTACCTGTACACACTGATCAAGGAAGGAAAGTTCAAGACTGACTTCAGCAACCTCGATGAAGAGCTCGCCAAGAAGCAGGTCTTCAACACCACCAAGGGTAAACATGAATCTTGATATTTCAACTGCTTTTCATTAGTGCTTTAAGTTATAAGTAGTAGTAATATTGTTTCTATTGGTTATCTGAGCATCGATAACGATGGTTATTGTTACTTTGTTTAATTAATTTGTCTAGTCTTTTATGAGATAAACAACTAATTATTACTGATATTGTTATAGGAATGATGCTGATGGACCAGAGATTTGAGTACCCAACCATCATGGGTCTGCCTCTCTCCTTCAACACCACCGTTGCCAGCATCATGAGGATAACCATGAACACCACTGTCCATGCTACCCCATCCCTCATCTCCACTCAGGAGAGCATGGCTGCCAGCGTCAACATCACCCCAGAGTAAGTGCTCCTTACTGTTCAAAACCATAGTACTGGATTAGCCAGCATTAAACTTGAATCCCCAATTCTGATTGCTCAATCCACGGCAACAACAGTGTGATATTAACCCATATTGTGCGGTCCGTATCACACCCTGCCTCATGCACTGTTCTAACAAGGCAATTGAAAAAGAGAAACATTTAAAGACAGGTTTCTGAAATTGTTGAATTGTAAGGCCAATTTATGTAACACCTAATAAGGGTTTACAAGGTGCTACATCGCATTCAGCAGCCACTGTCAGAAACACCGGGGCAAACCCTTTCTCTTGGCAATGAGTGTAACTGGGTTCTTTTATGTGCATTACACAATGCACGGAACCTACGGTTTTCAGTCCATCCTAAGGATGAAGCAATAATTGTTAAGTGTCTTGCTTGAGTCCAGTGTGCTTTGCCACTCGGCCCTGACACACCATCACAACATTTTCTAATATTACAAATAAATTTATTGGGGTTTTCCTCTTGTTTGCTTATACTTCCTTCTGACTGACATATGATATAACAGTTTACTGTTTTATTTATTTTTCTGTTGATAGGGTTGTGGTGAATGCCATCTTCAAGATGGGAGTCCACTCCCCCTTGATTAAGTTCGGTTCTGCCATCAACTCCACCTTCAACGTTACCCTGCCAGTACAGACCAACATCACCATTGACTTCCTCAAGAAGAAGTATGAGCTCCTCCTCCCACAGATTGAGCAGAACTTGACCTTGTTGAACTTCACGTAAGTATAGAGTAAAACATCTTAAAGAAGGTTGTGTGTGAACTAATCAGGATCAGCTATGGCCTGTGGACATTACAATAATAGTTATAATATGTAGTTCTTATATAGCGCTTTATCACACGTTTCTCAAATGCTCATTTTTCCAGCAAGGTATGTGGAGCTACCTGTTGAAGTATGAGACCTATTCTTTTATATAGCACCATATAATGGTTTATAAGGTGCTGCAGCGCAATATGCTGTCAATCAAACCAGGAACACTGGGGTGAACCCCATCTCTTTACGATAAGTGCACTGGGTTCTTTTACATGCGTTACACAGCACACAGAACCTAAGGCTTTATGTCCCATCTGAAGGAAGCAGCAATACTGGTTAAGTGTCTTGCTTAAGGACACAAGTGTCCATGACTCCTCCCTCCCCTGACCAAAAAAAAAGAATAAATAAATAAAAACAACTTTAATTTTACATAGGAATTTCAGAAGCAAAATAAATGTCTCCCTTGATGCTTGTTTCAACCAAAATTCTCTAGCATTTTAGGATTTTTAATTTTGTTTTCAACTGAAACATTTATTCTCAATACTTATGAATCACAATTGATCCATATTTGTTACATCCTCCCTTTAGTCACAAGATCTACAACTTCTGGCAGGGCAACCTGACCGAGAACCACACCGTTGTGAACACCACACTTACCACCAGGAAGCCAGTCAAGGTAAGGAACCACATTTTGACAAACCTGAGAGAGGAAATCAAAATAAATAGCTGTGAATTATCAAGAGTATATTTAATAAATCAGGGATTAATGTCAAGAATACTTTTACTTTCCTATGGTTTGATTTGTCTGTGTACATACACTTTTTAAATCTGTTTATTTTATTTATTTATTTTTTGTAATCGTAATTTTAATTTTTAATCCTTCATACTGAAAACTTTTTGTAAAGCATGCTGAGGCATTTTGTAGCATAATTTGGGGTTGAACAAAGAAAAATTGACTAGAGCAGGACTCGCACCTGCAACCTCCGTATTAACGTTCTGGCTCTCTACCAACTGATCTATCTAGCTCTATGTTTGCAGTCTCCCTATTTTGTCAATATCTTTGTTCGGGGCATTTTGAAGCACTCTACAAAGATATTTCTTCATTTTTGTTCTTGTCTATTCTCTTCATACAGAATGTGATGTGCATGGAACCCTTCCAGGACCATCTCCTCTGCATGAACATGACCTATGTACCACGCCTTGGACACCCCACATCTCCCTTACTTCCACTCACCGGACCCAGCCATCTTTCCATCTTCAACCTTAGGAAGCCCATGGCACCTAAATTCATCAAGCTGCAATACAATGTCAAGAATGTTGATGCATGGGAGAGAGAGAAGGTAAGTTTTATTATAAAGACAAAGTCCAAGGATCAGTAAATTAGGATAAAGATTAATTTATTTTAAATCAGAATTGTAGGTGAAGCTTTAAACTTTTTAATTACTGGTCAGAGGTTCGATACCACAGTGTTTTATCACAAGACATCAATCAATTTTTTGCGCCAAATTGGTTAAGGATTGATACACCAAAGCACTGGTCTCCAGTTCAAATCCTGGCCATTGTCATAATGCACTACAACCATTAATCCCTCACAGAACATCGAAGTCATCATGACCCTCACTGGCAAGAACTGGGAGCAGATGGATTACAACAATATCACCACCCTCAACTTCCTCCTGAACCACGCTAGCAAGAGAATCGAGATCACTGTCAGAGACACCAACAACCCAAGATGGAGAGCTGAAATCATCGCATTGAACAAAATGGGAGAGGTAAGTGACTCCCTTTGTCTTTTGAATAACTCCTACATAAGTGTGGGGTTTTTTGGTGTTTTTTATTAATTAATAATAACTTTAATTGTCAATTGGGGCAACAATATGAAATGAACAAATACAGTTTTAAACTTCAAAGAAAAATGTCAACTTTCTTAAACATTTTCAAAGATATTCATAAAGGTGATGTGTTGTAAGAGAAGAATTGTTCAAACATACAAGTGTGCAAAATGTGTCCATGTCCATTGATCTTCATTAAATGTGGAAAACACAGAAGTAATCCAACCTGTTTGTCTGAAATAATTACAACGCAGTCACTTTCATAAAAACAAAGAGCACTGACCGAAAGCTTTTTTTGTTCAGCTTGAAATTCAACACAATGGTTGCTATGAAGAGAAAAAAAAGAATCCTAGCCTTTTAAAAGGTTCATAATTTACTCAGATTTGTAAAGACTGAATATTACTTCCCAACCATTTTTTCCAATATGAATTTCAGGAGGTTGACTTGGAAGCCAAATGGGGTCTTCCTAGGATGTACACCCAGAAGATCAACAACACCGACAAGGACTTCCAGCGGGAGTTCTTCCTGAAGATCAACAGCCAGAGCTGGACTCACAACGACACCCGTAACATTACTGTTTTCTGGGCTGAGGCTCCACAATGGCTCAAGAATGTAAGCTCTATACTACTTTCAGTTTGATTCATCAGGATCTGTACTCTTTTTAGATCTCAATTCTCCCAACATGGAGTTTGTCCTGATTTTAGGGGCTTTTTTTTTACATTTAAAGACACAAACTAAATCCCAGGGTAGAAAGACAAAGCACTGCTTTCCTCAAACATTCTAGAGCGTCTAGGTTGTCCTTGTTTTGGTGTTGCAGAGAGCTCACAAATCCTAAAAATATGACACTACTAGAGCTTGGGTATTTCATCACTAGGCCTGGGAGGACACCCCTGCCCATAGTCATAGGATTTTTAACTTCTGTTCTATCAAATTGCTAGTCATCTGCAATTTCAGTAATAGTATTCAAATTAGTATATTCTAATCATTTGTTTCTTTGGTATCTCTTGGTTGAAATTTACAGGTAACCTACATCACCAAGACCCTCATCCTGCCCAAGATCTTTGATGTGATGACCATGACCACTGGTGTTGATATCCTCCGTGAGCCATTCCTCAACCCCATCATTAACTCCGCCACTCTCTCCCTCAGGGTGAGTTTCCTTGTTAGTCTAGCACCCTGTCTGCAAGGCCAGCAATCAGTGCAGTTGTTGTCAATAATACACCACACTAAGACCAGCCTCCACATCAAACGCACATTGTTTAATGTGCATCTTAGTAAAACACATGTATTTGCTAAGTGTTGAAAACAGTTTGATTAAGAGTGACAAACAACCAGCCACAATTCCGTGTAATGTAAATCATTGGTAAATGTTCACTGCAAATTTTTTCAAAAGCAGCTCTCTGAAATGTGGCCTGTTTTTTAAAGCAGGTCATAAACCAACACTTGTTCCGGGCCCAAAACTGGCCTACAATTTTCTTCATTGTTATTGGTTTTGTTTTACTGTACTGCTTGCCATAAGACTGCATCCGTTATGTGTAATTCCAATGTGCTATACTTTTTTAAACATTTAAAACTGCAAACCTCTAATGATCAGTTTCACTGGATGGGTTTAGTTACCCTCAGTATATCTGGTTATACATAGATCAATCAAATCTATCAAAAAAAACTACTTATTCTTTTATTTGTGTGTAATTAGGTTAAGCAAAACCACACCATGGATGTAGAGTTGCACACACCTATTGAGAAGCTCACTGTCTTCAATATTACCACCCCCGTCAACTCCTCTGTGGTAAAGGAGACCCTCCCCAAGGCTGTCTCCGTCATCCAGAGACGTCTGGTTGAGAAATACCTGTCTGGTAAGATATAAAGGCTATATATTTGTTTTGTTATAAAAAAAACTGAGAGCACTTGCTTGACCTTTCTGTAGACTGGAAGAACTACGGGAAGAAAAGACTATGAAATTCATTTATTGGTTTTAAGAGGAAAATCACAGATGGAAAACCAAGTCTGTAAATTAAGGTGAGGGTTAGAAAGCAAGCCACATTGTGGGACTTGATACAGTGGAATTCCAAAACAGTAGTTTGCAGAGAGGAAATGCAGCGGAAAAAAATAACTTCACAAACACCCTTTCTTTATCTGTTTTCTTCTTTCTGAACTTACTTTCTTGACAATTTCAGATGCTCCAACAGGTAGCACTGTGGAAGCCATATACACATGGGCGAACGGGGACTCTTGGGTTAAGGGGTGGGCAAAGGGGTTGATTTGCCCGATTTGTATTTTTTGCTTGATTTGTGCTCATTTCTTACACAAGGTCAAAAGTCTTTTTTTGCTTTCTCTGTCCATTTTCCTTTTTATTCTTTTTGTGCCCGAATATTCCCAACTGTTTTGCCCGAATTTGTGAGGACATTTGAGATTTACACCTTTAGACTTTACAAACCATGTTAATTCCATCAAGAAGCATCAATCTACCTATTGCAGTGGTATTGCACGTATAATTTCATTGAGAAACAAACATGTATCTTTGTTATTCTCCATTTTCAGGCAACTGCACCTACAACACAACCGGCAACTTCAAAACCTACGACAACTTCACCTACAACTACAACCTGACTGGAAGCTGCCCCCATGTCCTGACCAAGGACTGCTCTCCCAACAAGCGCTTCACCGTCTTGGTCCAGAACACACCCACACCCATCGACCTGGTACGCCTCGTTCCCATCGTCACTGTCTACATCGAGAACAACAAGATTGAGCTGCTGACCAGAACCAATCAGAATCACGAGGTCGCCATGAAGGTGAGCACTCCTAACAATTTCTATTTTGATGACAATTTGACAAAGTGTTGGATTTCTGACTGCAGTATTTATAGGTAAAACTATCATTCTAATATTTTAAGCACTACACGGTGTATTAGCAGCTTCTAATAGAATGAAAAGAAAAAATGTATTATAAATTTGGTTTGCCCTAAGAATGCCCCAGGTTGTGGGCCAATATCCCACCCAAGGTGTTTGTGTTGTTGTTTTTTTTTGGGGGGGGGGGTTCTACAGGTCTCATAATGTATGCATAGAATATTCATTGCTTCATCGCTGTTAGAAAAAATGTACACCATGTTGCACTTGAAATTAGTAAGCATTTAAAATTGTACCCCCATCTTCGACTGTGAAGATGGCATCCTTTTAAATCTTCCTTGAATTTGATTTTATCTTAAAGTACAATGGCGTTGAGGAAATGAGAAGTCACGACTCCCCTGCAATGGACTACGACTTTGGCAAGATTGAGCGCAACCGCACCCACATCACCATCAAGGCATCTCTGGGTCTGACCGTCGTGTACTGCAAGGACAACGTCACTACCTCCCTCTCACCGTGGTACGTCAACAAGACTTGCGGTATGTATTATCAAGCACCCTCGGTCTTTCCCTCTGCTTTGTAAATCGGCATAAATCACACAATTTTACCCTATTCTTGCGATTAAAGAGTTGTAAAATCTTTAAACTTGTGGAATTCTTGGCCGATTTACAAACCAATTTTGGCAGTATTGGAAATTTAAAAAATAATAATAAGCTTTCATCTCAAAGCTCAGTCGTTATTAAGTTTGTTCCAGTATGGATCATTAAAATATTTCCTGCCTTTGAAATTCTCACAGGTTGGTTGTGTAATATGCATTTTGAAGGTAGAAGATAGGAATGTAAAATAATCCATCAGAAGAAGCTATTCTTGGAGAAGATTTGAAATGATTTTGGACTCCCTTTATGATTTTGTAGGACTTTGCGGTGACTTCAACGGAGAGACCTTCTATGAGATGAAGAACACTCTCAGGGAAGAGCAGACCAACAGCACTAAGTTTGCTGCCAGCTGGCTGGTGCATGGAGATAGCTGTGAGGACACCAGTAAGTATTACGGTTACAAACAGAAACCATTTAGATTGTTGTATTGGAGCAACAATATTGGAGAATGCTAATTAGAAAAAGATTCTTCTTTCTTAACGTTTATTCCAAGATAGTTGGGGAGACTCAAGATGATTCTAACATCAAAGTGAAGAAAATGTTTGGTCATAGATTATCTGAATGTCTCAAGCCTCTTGATCCCCATGTTAGTGTCAGGGAGAGAATTCCAAAGTTGGGTAAAGTATGGTGTGAAAGTTCGCTGAAGCTTTCCCCAAAGTAGTAGTTTCTGAATGAATTTCCTTGCTTTGTTCTATTAATGTTGGTTTTTAAATCTCAAAATGAGATAGGCCTTGTGAATGTTTTTTTCATTTTTTTGACCTCTGCAATGGGGGTCAATGCAGGGGTTTGTTGTTAGCAAAATGTGGTGTCACAATACAAATCATTAAGGTGAGAATGACTTGGTAGTTCAAGACAAATCCTCTGGTCTCTTATGATTATTTGTTTGCATCTTCTCATTAATGTTGTGTGGTATTTACCCCACAGCCTGCAAGCTGACCAAGGAGCAACTGCACCCACTGCCTGAGGTAGTCTACCTTGCCAACAAGCCCGCTGCTTGCTTCAGCAAAGAGCCCATCATGATGTGCCCAATGGGATGCAACGTCGAGAGACCAGAGGCCGTTTTCACTGGAAGTGTTATCCCAACCAAGCAGTTCATCAAGGTGAGTTTCATACTAGGACTAGATACATGCACCTTGCATGGTTGAAAAAAAAACACCAACAATACAAAACTGAGATTTTGCAGTAGCATGATGTTAATAACTTTTCATAGTACTTCTGGTGGAATCCGAAAAGAGCCAGTGATCTAACAACGCAATAATTGAAAAAAATAGTTAGTGGCACGTAAACAGGTATACACACACAAACAGCTATACCTGTTTATGTGTGTTGTGCTGTCATTTAGCCATCGAGAAAGACTCTGCTAGGGTCGAAACGTCAGGCCAGTAACTATTTCTTTGCATTTATACCAGAGGTCCTTTTGGCTGATAAGCAGCTTGCAACAGCTAATTCTAATTTTTCAACTCAATAATTGATCAGAATGTTGAGATCATCTGTTCAGAGAAAGCTAAAGGGTTATTCGTCAATTTGAAGTGTGTGTTTTTTATTTTGCCATTGTATTTTTGAAGCTTTTTTAACATGAACAATATTTTGTGCTTTAGGTAATTATCTGGGAAAATACAAAAACAAAATCATGTCTTTTTATTTGTAAGACTTTTTAGTCTTTACAATGAATTTGAATCTGCTCCAAATTGTATCTTGTCTGAGGCCAGAGAAATTAGAATGGGGAAAAAGGCTCCTTTATGATTTGTTGAATACCCCCTTGGCTGCGTCTGTGCAGCAAGCTGAACACACGTATAGACACAAATAATTGTGACAAACTCAGATCCCAGGCACAAGGATGGAAGGTTTTTACAACCCTCTGCTGGGCTAGGTTTTCACAGTATTCATACAGGCAATAGAATGTTTGCAATCAAATTCCCAGTTTATCTTAACAATGACTGTAATGCACCAGTCTTGCAACAAACAAACTAAGCTTATGAGTTTAACTTTCATAAGCTTAATCACTTGGGCACATTTTTCCTTACATTCTACTGCCAGGCACCAGTTTCAACATTGTGGGAAAAAAGTGTTTGGATTTGAAGAATATTCTTGTGCAACTAAAATAAATCATCCTGTTTAATTGTTATCCTATGCAGGTCGGCTACTTCTGCGTGGCATCTGAGAACGTTGAGGAGACCAAGACTCAGATGCAAGCCCGCAGCGAACTCATCAAGTCGCAGCCAGTTGACCTGTGGCGCGACGTTGAGGTCCCACATGGCTGCGTCTGCGCCAAGCAGTCTTGCAACAAGCAGTAGACACTCTAGGAAAGATGTACTGAACTTTTTTATGTAATGACCCCCGACTAAAGATTACCTGGACTTGTAACTAAAGGAATTATATCAAAACTTTGAATGCTTCACTTATGACTTGCCTGAGAAGAAAATCCTTACTTTGAAACTTAAATTCTTGGATTTGGGATTGGTGAAGGTTACATGTAAAGGCCGATAATTTGTTGAAGATCTTGAATTGTGCTTTTTTTTCTCTTCAGTATTAACCGTAATGTTTTGTTACTTTCTGGTCATTTGTTAGCGATTAGTTTCTATCTTTATATTTTGGAATAAGTCTCTATTTCTTATCTCTGTAGTTGTAGAAGTTTATCTTTGCAGTACTTTCCCTCCTAAATTGATTTCTGAATCTTCTTTCACTGTTAACTCCCCAGTTTCTTTTTTCCTCCAATGTTCATTAAATCAAAGTCCTTTACAGAAGTTAAAAGAAAAGAAGAAGAAAAAAAGAAAAAAAGTAGTGCTCCTTCGTAGTGCACCTTTTCTGGTACAATGTCCCTCCCTATTAGATCCTTGTTAGTGTGATTTGACTAGATACATTACTGGCTTATTGTTTACCAGCTTAGATTACTGTCAAAACAAATGCACTGTTTTTTTTATATTGGCCGTTTGTAAGTTTTGTTGTGTAAGTGGTTGAGGTTATAGAGAAGGAATGTAATATTTAATTACTAGAAGAATAAAATAAGGCAACAAAGTAAATTCAATTGCTTGTCATTCTGTGATTTATTTTATGAGGCATGAAAATATCATCATAGGTAGCTGGTTCATTTTGTAAAATTAAAAAATCCCATTTTTATGCGATATTGTGACAACTAGGCTGGGATTATTTCCGTCTAATATGCTTTTATTTTGAAGAGAATTGAATCGAGACCTCACCCTCTTGTTCCCTCAAAATATTTAAAGAACCTTCTGAATATAACTTGTGATAGTAGAATAAAGTCAACAGCACTGCCGTAACTACCCCCCCCCCCAAATTGATGTCAGTGCCCCACCCCCCCGGTGCCCCCCCATTTAAAACCTGCCATTGCGTAGATCAAGATCCAGTTTTGTTTTGAGTGCAGATGGGGTCTATAATTGATTTGCTAGAGTGCCCCCGTAGAAAAAATGGTGCCCCCCCCCCCCTTGTGCCCCCTAAAGAAATACCGTTGTTACGCCGCTCGTCATCAGTGCCCCCCCCCTCCCCCCCCGCCCAAAAAACCTTGATAACTAAAGCTAATGTAGGTTTTTCTGGCCAATTTCAGCAAAAAATCATTCTATTTCATTAACATGCATTAAAATCCATGAATTTCACTCTAATCTACTCACACCAGGGTTTCTTTTTAGCTATTAACGCATTCAATTTCGGTTTCATGCACACATTATTCCGTTCTTCTCATTCAGATTCATTTCAGTCATTCCATTTCATTTACAGGCATTCAAGACTATACTTTGACCATTCTTAAGTTGAATTTTTACTACCTATTTACAATTGATGAAATCAATTTCAGACTCATCGAAGCGAATTTGTTGCTAGCTTGCGTTTTCTTTTTGTTTTTTGGGCAACGAATTTCAACTTCTGTGATTCAAATTAAACATGACTTTATGAGTTAGCTGAAAATTATAGCTTCTTCACTGGCACAAGTTGTCCTTTGTAAGAGGTGTTTCCATGTATTTTACATTTCATTTACTGCATGTGGGTCTTTTTTCTTTAAATAATTGTTCCTTTTGCTTTTTTACCCCTAAAGTTAAAGCCTGTACCCATTAACTTTGACATGAAAACTAAATATTTTTCTATAGCCTTTAGATTGTTTGCCCTTTTATTTATGTTGTTGTCTTTGATTCTACTAATGTCCGGACCATGTCAAATTAGAAGTTGACAAATGTAAACAAAAAAACACATTTTGTTCAATCATCAAAACTTTTCTTGCTTAAACCAGCAAAGAAAAACAGCGCAATGCAACCCCTGGGAACACTTCCTAGGTAAGTCTACACTCACTACAGAGCGTGTGCTCTCAAATTTGCCACCATTTCCATGATGACATTGTTTGCTGCTCTTTCTCTTGCCCGTTGGAAATGTCCCTATTTGTTTTTGTTTTTTTCTTCATTCATTTCATTATTATTAGGCCCCTATTATTATTTTGATTTCATTTTTTTCCAACCAGTTCTTGGTAGTCTATGAATTAAATAATTGTTTTAAACTTGTTTAATTTTTCTTTCCTTTTCCCCAATATGGAACAGAAGTTTTTAAAAACACATTTAAGTTGTCTGGCTTTTGTGATCTACATTTCTTTTTAATGACGGTTTGTTTTCTCCTAAAGCACACAGAAGTGCACTCACATTTGGATGACCACTAAATGACAACATAATGGTCTATTTTGAACTTGAACTTCAACCCTGAATTATAAAAACTTTAAGGGAAGCCGGTCACGCGCCCTCTCGGGCCCGCTTTGTTATTTATTGTCTCACGCTTGAACTCCTCAATCTCCTTAACTACCGCGTCCATTGATGGTCGATCGTGAGGCATCCTTCTACGACACTTCTCACTCAAGTCACGAAGGAAAGATAACTTGTCGGTTTTTTTTTCAGAGATAATACGAAACAAGTGTCCCAAACTGTAGACGTCACTTTTGATACCCTGTTTGCAGACGCCCTCTATCACCTCCGGTGGTAAATGCGGG
>CM021538.1:12368050-12379037 GCA_010994315.2 Pisaster ochraceus | reverse complement strand
CTCAAAGTAAGTGTTGGGTACCAGTGAAACCGCTTCTTGGCTCGCTCAACTAGCGATGCGATCGCCTGCCTATCCGAATTTGGGCTGTATAGCAGTATTCTGTCTGCAGTAGTCCATGTCATGTGCAAATTGCGTGAGATCGAAAGAAAAAAAAGAAGAAAAAAAAAACGACCCGAGATTTCAGCATTTTTGGGTCGGTCGCGGAGGGCAACTCAACAATATATTTTTTTTGGCCTAAGAACCGAGTATTATTATTTGTTACATGAATCTTGAATACTAAAAACTTGTGTTGACTTCTTCGGTGTATAAATTTCATAGTCTACATGACCTTTCCCAGTAGCACATGAGCCAAGACGGAAACCAATAATGGAATGGATTTAAGGCTATTTTTAGACCCGGGTACCCGAGGTGAATACCGGTTGGGTAACCGGGTACCCGAGTGGAAGCCCAGAAGTACCATTGTAAACAAAACATGCCCCGACCGGCCGTTCGTAGACAGTTTTGCACACACGTGAACAAGTGTCATAAAACTGTAATCTGTGATTCTTTCATGATTAGAATGTGACAATGTACATTTAAGGTTTATGTATTCATTATATCCAGTTTCTATAAACAAAATTAGTATAACTAAGATAACTTTTTACAAAGTTACTGAACATTACCTAGTTCAAAATCGTTGTATTTCATTATTTTAATCATGCCCCGTTGTCTTAATCAATTCCACCACTACCATTGTTGTTCCATTTTTACTGCCTGTATATTGTTGTTCCATCTCTATACTTGAAGGAACTTCTTCAACAATACAATATTCCAGATAAGTCTCCTTTCGATCCCCTGCCTTTGCGTGTAAGCATCCCTGACACATTATGAGCGGCTTGATGACCATTTTGGACTCACAATACCACACATCTTCATGCACGAAGCAGTGTAAAGCATGCAACCACTACACAACAACACAGTTGTTCGTGTACATGTACATTACATACATGTACACTTGTACCCATACATGAAACCACTTGTGAGCCCCTTGTGCTCACAGTGCACTGCACTGCTGGCTGTCCTTATTTTTGCTAATCATGCGCTTGGGCGTGTTTCCTTGGCTCGTAGCCAAGTTAGGCTGCAAATGCTCTCTGCATATAAAGAGACTTTAAATTGTGGTACGTGCGTCGGCAGTATTTAATTTCAATATTGAAAAGATGAAAGGACAGATATTTAGTTGATTCTCAAGGAAAAATCTTAAAGAAGAAAACAAATGTGTAAATCAAAAGCAACAACTCCTTTATAAAGTGATAAATAAAAGATAAAGAGTGGCCAAAAACTTTTGTTGTGCTTTAGGGGAGCCGATAAACCTTGCATAAATCACAGATGGAATTTGCCAATGTTTGGAAACATTCTAAGGAGAAAGAAACCGCATTTACATGTAGAATGCACAATGCACTGCTTGTTTTTAAACAAATAGACCTAGTGGAAGTTAACACAATGATCCTTTGTTTGACCCAATGTCTGTAGGTTAATTGCGATGTCGGAAATGTAAAAAAATAAAATAAATTATATGCGGCAAAAGGTTTTGGCGCCGCTGGTAATGAACCCAAAATTGGGTCCGGGTACCCAGACAGTCAGTCAGGTACCGGGGTACCCGGGTACGAGTCACAGGCTTAGAATAGATTAGGCCTTTCATTTATGACTTTACAAGCTCAAACAGCAGGGAGACCTGATAAATGGCTGATCATTGGCTAATCACTGGCCGATCCTTGGCTGGTAGGCCCCCTAACTGTTGCTTACACAAACAAGCAGCAATGGCAACATAAGCAAATGGTGCATGATATTGATAATTGCATTCATGTACCTGCATACAAATACCAGTTGTCACCCACATTAATACATCTCCTAATGGATCTTGCTTCTCCTAGCTTCTTAATGTGCCCAGATTTGGCGGGATCATGGATTTCTGTCACCATAACTATCCCAATCGAGATAAGCACAATATACCCTGATTGAAACTCCCTCTTCCCAAAGAAGAAATCAAAGGTCCTTAAGTGGAGACTTTCAGACACCAGGGCACACTTTCATAGAGCTGCTGAAACAGAAACTATTACATAACAATTTCCTGCTTACAAGAAATGAGCAGGACACCACTCACAAGTGGTACATAAGCCATGGTATTATGGCTGGTAATCTTATTCTGTTAAGCATCAGTTTGTTGTGCTTAGCGGCACTAGACTTACAAACTTGAGTAGTTTAACACTGTGTACACAATCTCACTAAAGTCTTCTGTCACCAACCATTCCCCTAAAAGCCCCCATTTGGAGACCCTTGGGGAAACATTGATATCTCATAACTGATGTCTCATACCTGTTGGGTAAAGCTGTTTCTCAATCTGGAAAAACAGAGGTGTCCCGGTTAAACAGTATACATGCACAATGCAATCTGCATTGGTAATAATCTTCATGACAGTCATATCCTCCTTGTTGGGGGTGAGTTCGGCAACTTGATCTGCATCCAACCTTGGAAACTGCTCGCAGATTGTGCTGCGAAGCTTGCGCCTTCACATTAAGAAAAAAACAGATAAAAATAATTAAGAAAATGAAATGAACATTTGTTATTAAGATTATAAGTTAAATAATGTATTTTAAAGGAGATTAACTGTATTTTTGTGCATAAAAAGTGCATTAATAGGCCTGGTAGATTGATTGAAAGAATCCTTCCAGCGATATTCACACATGTAGTTCAAGATTCTTCTTTACTGCCCAGTAGCTGGAAACTTGACATAACACAAGACATTGCAGCTTGTGAGCTGCATGTTGTAATTACACCTGACGTTGTACTATTCTAGCCCAACTACAGTGTGGCACAGTTTCTGACTATCTTGCTGGACCTCTAGAGATTGTCCAAAACCTTGTGCCACATTATTGGGGAGCGTACTAGTAGTACTACTCTACATATATTTTAAGTAGCTTTTGAAGTTAGGACAGTGAATTACTGCATCGAATACAGTAATTACCATCACTTGTTAAAGATCCATTGCAAATGTTTGGATGAAAGGATTAAAAAAAAAAAAAATCAGAAGCGATTGAATTTAGAAAGGTTACACATTTGCGCACCCCTGGTCCATGATAACCAACGGTTCAACCTCAATCCTTGGGGTGATCGATCTTGCCACACCATTTTTTCCCAGCATGCCTTGCTCAATCATAACCCCTGAAATTGATTCATTAAAATGTGCTAGAATCTAGCACATTTTAATTAGGCCTACCAGGGGTTAGTGAGGGTTAGCGAGGCTGCCAACGGTTGATGTATAAAAACATTTACCGTTGGTTATCGAGACCAGCGTTGCACGCAGCATACCATTGATTACCAGCATACGGCTTGCTTGTTGGAGAGACCAAACTAGTATGCTACGCACAATGCTGGTTCAAAAAGCCAATGGTTCATGTTCAAAAACATGTACCACTGGTTATTGGGACCAGCATTGCGTGCAGACTACCACTGATTACCAACGGAGCAGCCATATTTGTTACCGACAGGCGAGGATTCTGAAAAACAGTGAAAATTTATCATTTTTTGCAAATTTGTTTTGCGGCGTGGATTTTCTGGACCAGCGCAACACTCAATGAGAGTACAAAGAACAAACACAGCCTAGTTTGGGCAAAATCCGATAAAACAAAAAAACTGTAGGCATGTAAGTAAACGTGAAGGGCAAAAAGTTTAGAATAGGATTTTGTACGTCACTCTATGTCTATGAGTATGAGGTTCGTGGAGACGATAGCGGAAAGAACCATAGTTCTTCTAGGAGTAACCAGCTGAGTGCTAGTGCCATTGCCACTAAATAAAACTACTAGTACTATGTAAAGGACACTGCCACTACTTGTCAGTGAATAGTGCCCATTCATTTGCCATGCCACGTACTACTTACTACTACTAGTACAGTAGTACTGTAGTGCCACAGCCAGTCACGCCCTAGCCCACCTTGTTGGGCTGTTATGGCTCTCTTTTAACATCGGTCTTATTACAGTCGCCATTGTAATGGCGACTGTAATAAGACCGATGTTAAAAGAGAGCCATAACAGCCCAACAAGGTGGGCTAGTCACGCCCAAGACATAGCCATGTCTAAGGTTAGGACATCAGCAGTCATTCCCAACCTCCACACACTCATTCCAAAGCCTCAACTCAGTCTACACCCACCCCTCAGATCCCTCTACCGTGCTGGCTGGAACTTGGATTGGAAGGGGGGCCGGAGGTCTAGGTTGGTTTTGCATTGTCTTGTGGCTAGGCCAAAATGAAATGAACACACTCCCAAAATTAATTTCATACTATAACACGGTCTCTTGAAATTTACTATTTATATTTACCGATCAGAACCACGAATGGCGATATTCGACTTCGTGTGGAACGCTTTTCGAAACATGTCTAATAGCAGCTGGTTAGCAATGACACGGTACAAACACGTGTCCTCTCCTGATCCTCGCAATGTGATGTTGTTTGTGTTGGATGATGATTGTTGTGAAATAATAAAACATGTTTGTTACATACCGCCCTCACTCGGTGGTAATTTTGAAAAATATTATGACCTTTTTCGAAACCACATATTGTGCTTCGGCGGGCTTCGGATCCGTTTAGTTGAAGTTCCGTGTAGTTGACGAGGCCTGAGACTAAGCCCAAGCCGTGATTTCGAAAAGGCTCATTGAAAGATAACAACTTTCACAAAATGGTGCAAATAAATATTTTTTTAAATGGTTTCTATGAAAGAAACCCTAGAACATAGTGAACTCAAGTGTAAGACCTTGAGGAGGAGGCGCCACTTGCCTAGAAGAATTATTCTGGATATTTTGATAACAAGTTTAAGATTTTAAAGTATCTTTCATGCACTGGGATTTAGAAGGATGAAATTTTCACAAGTTATTGACAAGTATTTTCACCTTTCAAATCCCACTCGGAGGTAGACCAGTAACTGGGGTGCATGCTGTACTCCTAAAACAAAATTGACATCTTCGGTCAAAGTACAAGCTAGAATGGCCGAAGATGTCAAACAGCGCCCCAGTTACTGGGTCTTATCCAAAGGCTTTTCAGATACTCACTAACAGTACTCTCTAATTTATTTATATGAAACTAATGTATTTGAATTGAACATCTGTAGGTTATTATGTCTCAGTTCCCCCCTCCCCCCCCCCAAAAAAAAGATACATTTTTAAAAGTGTTCAAAACCTTGGGTTGGGAGGGTAAAAAAGGATGGAATATTTTTAAAAGAAAGTACATGACTGTATTTTGTTTTGTTTTGTTACAAATCATATTGAAAAAATCCCAAGCACTCCAGTAAGACACCAAATAGTGATGAATCTGGAATGTGTCTTCAGTGAAAACAACTAAACAGTACGTATTGTGAAGGACTTTGTGCACGTTCACATCAGGCTTATTACGATTGCCACAACCCAAATAAGCAACAGTGATTTAAGGGTATTTCAAATGCCATTTAGAATATTTCTCTGGAGGTTGTTGCCGGTATAAACTTTATAATAAGTAACCATTAGTTTTAGCTGGCTGTATTGGTCGTCAGGGGGCTTTGCGGACTCTAAACCATCTGAAATGTCTCACACACCCCAAGCATGGGCGGGGGGGGGGGGGGGGGGGGGGGGGGGGGAGACAAAAAAGTGAAACATAACAATCAATCCGTTCAATCACAACTCCATTCATGATGTTTAATGACTTTAAATTCTACAGTATTATTTTGCAATTTGCAATATTGATACACTAATAAATTTTCTTTGGACAATCTCTACTTCAGAAAAAATAATAAAAAGATCATAGAAGTTTGATTTCATGTTTTTCAAAACTCTACAATTGATTCAGTTGGTTGACTATTGATGATAGATTTCTAAATGAAGCACATTTGATTACCAGGTTGGGTTGGGCAGGGGATGTAACCTTACTCCTTTGCCTTTCTCCTTATAAAGTTCTCTTATTCTAACACTGGATCTGACAATGCTCACATTCAATTCTAAAAAAAACACAAACATCAAACAGCACACATACATAGGCCCTTTTCAAAACCATAGCTTAGGCTTGGGCTCTGTTTTGGGATCTGTCTGCCGGATTGAAGCTTTGTGAGGAAAGCGCACATTTTCTAAATAACTTAGCCTTAGCCTAAGTTGTGGTTTTGTAAAGGGCTTTAGTTACATGTAACAACTTTAAGCACGTGCACAACATTGGTAAAATAAAACATTAATGCTCGCTATTTGTCCACATAACTTACATTGTAGAAAGGTGGTCATGGTGGGAAAACTTCCCTTGAAATGTTTTCACCTAAAATGCTATAATTTTTTAGAATTGCGTAAAACAATTAGTTTTGATCTTGCAAGTCCGAAATCTGGTGCAAAAATGGTGATGTGGTTTTTTAAAACTATTTTTGTGTGACTCCATTGCTTAAACTTTCACATTATTTCATGTTGGGCTACACAAAGTACGGAAACTGGTCTTTGACACATACCAATGTTGGCAGTGTGCTTTAAGGCCATGTTCAGACAGCGTACTAAAGTTAGACCCAAACCGGTTTAACTTTAAAACCGACTTTAGTACTGTGTCTGAACGACCTCTAAGAAGACTAACCTATCTACTATAGCAAATTAACAGCAAGTAGAATCACATTCACAACACCGGTGAGTCTCACTATATTTTGGATCTTCACACAATATAAAAACCAACTAAAAAAGGTCCTGAGAATGAAAGAATACAATTGCATACAATTTGTTACAAATTATGCCCAGCAGACTTGGCACAAATAACAAATGCTGACAATTTCTTTTTACAGCAAATATGAAGGAGACTGCACCTTCCTTAAAGGGGCTGTGTCGTCATGATCAATACAGGCTTGTGGCTGTACATGGAATAATCAACTCTCACCCAGTTACTGCATCAACCCCGTCACTCCATACCATATCTATGGAAAAGCGCGCTTGTGCTGTGTTTGGGTGAAAGTTCATAATTCCATGTACAGCCACAAGCCTGCTTTGATCATGATGAGATAGCCCTTTTAAAATGATACACTAATTAATTTGAAACATCCATATTCGCAAGTTTAAAAAACCCACCATAGAGCCAACCTGTTAAAACTTAATGCAAATAGGGTGTTCACATTTTGAATAAAACACTGAAAAAAAATCAAAGTTGTTGGTGTTTTTTTATGAGTAATCAGGAGTTTATACTGATTCATACAAAAGGAGAAATTGATACTATAAGAAATTTAGGTTGGGAAACAATTTTGTAGCATGTGGCAGTACAAGCAAGACATTTCTCAGGACATTTGATATTGCTACCAAATATATAGAAACAAGAGCTTTGAGATTAACAACTTTTAATGTTAATGCATTTTTGATCGTATCCAGTCATGTTTAACATATATACCTTTATTTGTATAACCAAGTCCAGCATTGTAATCAGGACCTGGCAAGTCCACGACCTCAAGACAAACAATAAATGAACCAACAAAAAACTACATCATAATTTAAGTACATGTGCAACGGATGCTCCTTTCATTCATTATATTAATAGTTCAGCATTTGTACCAATCCATTTTAAGGTCATTTTCACACGTTCAGTGCCAGTGTTTCTGCTATTAAGGTGTAGGCTTTATCTAGCATTACCATGCTATTTTGTAAAGCTGGGTCAAAATCATTGGTCAGAAATGCCTGCAAGCATAAAAAACATTAACTGACTTCCAATAATAGCAGAAAACACTGCTACAGGACATTTGCGAAAGATTGGTCTACAGCCAACAACAATGCTGAAATATCCATTTCATGCTTCTACTCCAATTATATGGAGTTCTGTGCCAGCGGCTGATTTCACAAAGCACTAAAATTGAGTTGTCAGTATTACCATCGTGAATTGTTTTGTGACATTACGCTTTGCTTAGCAATAACGAGTGGTTTGTAGTTAAGATCAATCTTAGCTCTTTGTGAATTCATGGCACTGCATGCCACGGTATGCATGATGGATTTCCGCTCTTATCTCCATGCAGTAGTACTTACTACTACTACCCATAGAAATACATGCTTTACAAGGAAGCCGTTTACAAGGAAGCCATAAGTACAGAATTCTGTGGAAAGCTGTGCCATAAAATTTGGCCAGGAGTCCAAACAAATTGTTTTCCAAGAAGACTGCACTAAATTTATCAGAAAATGTTTTGCATTGTCCAACTGAAGTTTGCCTACAGTTTTTATAGAACCTTTACCAGGCCATAATCCCAACCCTGCCAACCCCAGTTTACTAGTACATTGTATATGTTTCCCTACACAGGGTTGCAAAACCCACCTGTACCACAGTGCTAAATATGACACTGTAACTTACAGTTTCTGCACTTGAGACCTGCCTGGCATGTGGTGGTTTAGTGTAAGGTAGCCTTGCACAAGGCTAAACATAGGGCCTAAGGCTGTGAAATAAAATGGGTTGTAGGAACTTCTGGCCGAAACTCTAATTGGTAAGCAGCTTGGGTTAAATCAAAGTCTTAACATGACGTTGTAACATCTTAACAACTTATAAACAGAAATTTGAGCACTTATTCAGTGTCAAATCCAAATTTAAAATACCAAATCATGCTGATTTCAATTCAATGTCCAGATGTTATGAAGTAAAAAGTTTAAACTTAAGGAGGACTTAAATAATATTGGCGTACAAACATTTTGCGACGTAAAAGGTTTAAACTTAAGGAGGACTTAAATAATATTGCCGTACAAACATTTTGTGCTATAAAAAACAAAACTGACTTTAAACTCAATAATGTCCTTATATTTTAAGGGAATCGGTTTAAATTGTTTGTTACTGGGAAAAAGGTTAACTAAGCACCAAAGGTTCCAATTCATTCAGATCATTGCCAAGAACATTGTACGCATGTAAAAAAAAGATGAAAACAATATTAAGAAGGATAAATTTGTTATATTACAATTCTCTATCTCTAAAATTAGTCAATGTAATTTTTACATGAAATTCATGGGGACCTACTCTCAATGTTGGTATATTTATTGTGAAGAATATTTCAGATAATTTATTACATTATTTATTCTTTCATGTTTTCTGTATTTCATTGAGAGCTGATCTTTCATAAGAGAACCGTCAATGCAGCAAAATATCTAAATCAAATTTATATTGATTGCTCCACTGCGTTCTTTACTTCAGGCATCAATCCGTCTTCTTTGAAGTCCGACCCCGGGCACGCGCCATGTTGGCATCTCTCTTGGCTTTTCTCTTCTTATCCTTTTCCTTCTTGTCAATATCCTTCATGAGGACGTAAGACAAGATGGCGCTGATGATGAATAGCGGAGTTAAGCAGAGGAACACAGTGTACAAAAATCCATAAGGGTCCTTGGCCACCCACATGATGATGTTCTTCTCCAGCCAATATCGCCAAGTTCCATCATCAACCCCTGGGAATTCTTCCTCTGTCCCTTGGGGTGTTGGGTCTTCTGATCCGTCCTGACCATCCGCCATGTTTTAAGAATATTGTTCGATGAGAAACAAAAAGACGATGATTCTGAAGAAATAGCATAACAAGAAACATAATAATATTAATAAGATCAAATAGTTGTTTACAGTTTTGAGTTAATGAAATTTAATTTTTGTAAAACAGTACAAACTAAATAAATTTAAAAAATCCAATGGATTGTCATGTCCATAGAATAGATTGTGATGTCCGTAGAATAGATTGTTACACGACACGTCTTTTAACCTGAAGGTTATCTCAGAGCTAATGTCCTGACGAGCTGACATCACCATCATTTCAGAAATTCAGCATATTCAGTTATGGGTGGTTTAGTTAGTTGTTATTAACAGTTATTAGGGTTGTTTTCATTATTTGTTTTTGTATTAATCATAACAAAAAATTAATGAATTATAAACTTATCTTTATTTTACTACCAAATCCCTTACTAGACGCCCAGTAACTTGGGTGCTGTACTCCTTAAAATTTTTTTGACATCTTCAGTCATGACCTAAGGTGTCAACATTTTTATACGACCGAAGATGTCACAATTTTGTTTTAAAGGAGTACAGCGCCCCAGCAGTGACTGAGTCTAAAATTAAAAACATCTCCATGCATGCTTTGTTTTGTTTAACTTTGAATTTTTAAATGAATTAAAATTCATTACAATTTGGTGTCCAAAAAATGTCTGTTGGTACTACATACACAAGTACAATTTGTCTATTTTTTAATGATATTTAATACATGCACCTGCTGGGGTATATATATTTTCCACTTTTTAACCCATCCAATTCCAACATGTCCAAATTGCCAAACGTCAGGAGAGGATGGAGGGGCTAGGGTTCTCTGAGAAATCTTCTTTTCAATAAAATACAAATACAATTATGTTTAAATATTTTATTTCAACATTTTCACTCCTCTATGTAAATCTACCTCCAAACATTTACTTTTGAAAAGAAGAGCAGAACTAGTATTAGTAATAGTATGATTTTAAGAAACATTTTACTTAGAAGAAATATTATGAAAAGCGCCCTCTCGTGTCCTGGCCTTGGACTGGTAATATATCAACACTAAAAATTAAAGCTTTCTGCTCAACATTTAGTATGAGACGTAAATGAAAATAGCTCACGCCAACTTACTTTTACTAAAGACTCCAACGGCCTGCTAATTGTGTATTTCCTTCAATGTTAACGTTCACAAAAACTAATTACAGAACGTGCAGATCGGCAAAATACAAATTGACAATGGGCGCTGCCATATTGTACACAGAATGCTGGGTAATATTCGTCATTAATTTATAACGAGGAATATAAATCGAGAATGAGAGTTCGTAATCCTTTTTTTTTACACAGCAAAAAAACAAATTGAAAATATTAATTAAGCTTTTAAATATATTTGATTATTTTTATTGATTTTGTTTGTATTTTATATTTTTTTATAAACTGTTGTGTATTTTAATCATTTTCAATGTTGTTACAAACATAAAAGAATAATGAAATCAAGTATTACGCAAACTTCCT
>CM021538.1:12345851-12358256 GCA_010994315.2 Pisaster ochraceus | reverse complement strand
TGGTTGTAACAACACAACAACATGTATGAAGTCACAACCATGGTTGTAACACTAAACTTCACATGTACTTGCATACGTGACAACCTTGGTTGTGTGTATGTACATAGTATGTGGATTTAAATTGACGGCTCCAAGTTCAATTCAAAGTTAGCACTTTTTTTTAATCAAACACATCTCAAATCTGAGTACAAAATCTATATGAAAAAAATTAGATTGGCACAAAAGTCATCATTTACAGGTTAAGTCAAAAATAATGTCAAAGAAATTAATAACTATATTTCAGGTGATGATCTCGTCCAAGTACAAGCAGAACGGTTGGGCAACTATTATTTCAACTGAAAATTAGCAACCTAAAAACAAAAACTAAAAAGTTATTAAAAAAACACAAAAACAACTGCATTCACATTTAAATCAAATAAAATTAAACTTCTGTTAATCTGGCGTTGTACAAGTTATTTCATTGTTCCTTTGCAAGATAAGTTATATTTATGTTCCAAAATGAAAAATTATTTTGAAAATACTTGCTTGGACTTGGTCCGACTCACAAATGTACACAAAAATATTTTGGAAAGACTGGACGGTGTAAAACTTTAACAAAACTGACTTCATTTGTTTTTTTAAATGGTTACCCCAACAAATAATAGTGAAAATATTATACGTGTAGTACATAGAATATTTTCATGAGTTGAAATTGGCTTTGCCTTCGCTGAATGGAACAAACCTCCTTTCAACCTTAATGCATAAAAAAGAATGAAAACATTCTCTCCACTGCACAAATGCATAACATTAACAAAACATTTTTTTAATAAAAAAACATTCATTTGTCTTATAAAACATCAGGTATATCTTTGTCATTTGATTGGAGGACAACACTATAAACATAAACAAACAAGACACAACTTGAAACAATTCTGTAATATTCAAATTCTTGTTTTAAAAAAACAACATCCCCCCAAAACTAAAAAAACAAATATACAAAGGATGAGTGAAAACTGATCTCTGATCATACCTTTAAGAAAACGCCATGGGGGTCTAAGTTTTTTCATAACTACATGAAGGGTATGTTCCGGTTGCACGAACATTTGAGCTACCATTTTAAAAATGTGCATCACACTAACAACTTGTACCGGAACACGTAGTGCTCAAAACATGTTTGCGCGCTTGCTTCAATCTGTCAGACCAATCATGCTGCAGTATCCATCTATACGTTTGCAAATGGCTTTTGCACTTAATGCATTCCACTTTGAAATCTTACGCATAGTTGGCAAATGTTTGCATTGTTAACCTGGGTGGAACGCACCCCTGTTGTAAAAAAAAATTAAAAAAAATGTTATACTATTTTTTACTTGCATGAAAGCATTTCAGGCAGAAGTAGTTATCAGGACCGACTGTACTGCTTTCAAACTTGTGATAAGTAAGCCTCAAATTACAAATTATTTGTTGATTTTTGTAACTACTACCAATCAAGTACTACACGGATGTAAAACAATATATATACCATTGACATCAACTGTCAAACTCTGGAATAAAATGCACATTTATATGCTATATTCTATGGCAAATTAAAAAAAAGTCAGTAATATTTGAGAAAATAATGTTGTAATGTACTTGTAGTTAGTTAAAAAGGCCATCTTCAAAGATTGCGCCCAACATATGCATACATTGTGTTTTGTATCAATTTTTAGTACTATTAGGGCTAAGGTTTCTAAGGAACTGTCACCTGTAACATCAAGCTTGAATAGAGATTTCAACAGAGGGCAGTTAAGATGTAAACTAAGGCCTTTTCAAAACCTTTGGTCTTGGCTCCGTCATCACCTTTAGAGCAGTGTACATTTTACATGGTGTTCTCAACATCAAACAGCATGAACAGACCTGGAGCCTGCGCACAACCCTAGGTTTGGAAAAAACCCTTGGTCTGCATTAGGTAAGGTGTCCACATTCTTAAACCTGGCTTCTTTACAGCTCATTCCTTCCAGCGCGTTGCTTCTCATCCTTCATGCTGACAATCTCAGACCCTTTAATGTTACGCAAATCCTCCATGTACCTGACGTCAAATCGCTGACCTTCAACCTCCATGACATCATCCATTGTCAATACATCCTGGTCTTCGGCCATGTTGTTTCCAGGTAGAGTGTGTCTGTACTGGATGTTGATACTGTATAGGAACTTCACCAGGTTGGGGTAGTTTAGTTCACCTTGTCTTTCCGTGGTGAAGCCTAAATGGTAAAAATAGTTGGTCAAAACAAAATAATGTTTAATTTTCTTAAAACTTGAATCAGCATGTTGTACTTCAGCTGAATTTTAACAGACAATTTAAATTCACAGTGCACATTAATACAATTGATCATATCCCAAAGAAAAGAAGAATGTCTGAAGAGGAAAGCTGTCTTCTACGTGTACATTGAATTTCGGTCAATCGTGACACACACAAAAACAAAAAAAACATAAAGCTATAGGCTCATTGTCCTGAATTCAGTTTGTTTATGGAGTAGGGCAAGGCTTAAAGGAGTTTTACCAAAAAAATCCAGTATTTCCTTTACAAAATTTGTTTCTTGAATTATACATTATTAACACTTCAAAGACCATTGCATCCACAGAGGGCTAGTAGCAAAATGCCCATAGTGGTCGCAAATGGCCACAAGATTTGAAATAATTCCACTGAACTGAAAATGGTCAAAGTAAAAGCCATGTCCTGGTTGCCAGTTTCCAAAGTTTCCATGTTAACATAATATACAGTAAGTTTTTCAAACTAAAACAAATACATTTTTCAGTTTTGTATTATTTTTCCAGACATTTTTACTGAAAAACCCCCCCCAAAACCCCCCCCCAAAAAAAAACAAGCAAACCAGTATCAGCAATAACAGCACTTGTACAGATATTAACAGTCTCTAAAAGGTTAACAGTAGGAACTCAATTCCCTGAAAGGAAGAAAATATTACACCAGCAACTGACTGGATAAGGCTGTTTCTGAATTAGTGGCTACGGCTGGATCACCATGTTAACATGTGTTGAAGCATAGGCTGTCCTCAGCAACACCCTTAGCAACAGATGCAGCCACAGCCATCAATTCGGACATGCCAGCCTTATTTAGACCCTCTCCTCATCCATACCAATGCTCTGAAACTTGTAGTCGCTCTCCTCCCAAGCCTCCTCAGTGTCATCATCATCTCCATAATCCTCCGAAACCAGAACAAGGAATCCTGGGATACTGAGGTCATACCTCAAGGTCGCCAGGTCAACAGGAGTAGGATTCCTGACTAACCCGAAGTGAAAATAGCGATTGTAGTGTAGCGCTATGGATTTGAATGTGGCAGGTGTTTCCTCTCCTGGGAGTTAGAAGGACAATATTAAAATGTGAATCTCAACAATCAGTAGAAAGAAGGAAAAATCCACTTCAAACTGTCCATTTAAGCATGCAGACAACGTTGGTAATTGACAAAGACCAGTACTCACACTTTAAGTGCCCTAACATATAGAAAACAAACCTTAAGGTTGAGCTCAACTGGTCATCAGAGTCACAAGAAATTAGTGAAAAACATCATTATATGATTTCATTGTTTTCAAACATTTGAGTTGGACTCGCAAGATAAATCTTATTGGTTTAACTACGAGAGGTTTGGGGTAACACCATGTGAAAATCTCTTTTGAGTAGTGTTGGTTCTGAAAGTCGTTAACCACCGGTTCTTTTCAGAACCAACACTACTCAAAAGAGATTTTCACATGGTGTTACCGCAAACCTCTCTTATAGTTATACTTCCACCAATTGAAGTTTCAAATCCTACTTATTGGTTTACTCATTTCTGAATAACTAGGCCTTACATGTATATACACATCAGGCAAAAATATTTGGTAGAAGTTTTCCCACCTTGACCATCTTTATACCAAGTAAGTTATGTGCAAATCTTTAAACGTTTACATTTTCAATCTTCCCATGTTGTGCACACTCTTTAACTAACAGTCCCAAGTCCTCCAAAATCCTTCTCAATCATGGTTTGGGCTGATTTTGAAGGATACAATTTCAGTACCTTCAACCAGCACCATTATAGCCTGGGACCAAGCATACTGATGTTATATCACAGTTATATCACAGCCGGAAGGATAACAGAGGATTTTGAATGGCAAGTCTCTCGAGTAGAGACACTAGGGATTTGGCGTAAACATACTTCTAATGTATTCATAATGTGCTTAGGTTGACCAACAGTTAGACAGTAAATGTGAAGGTGAATTACGAAATACTCTCAAAATTTCAATCAACAAAGTTTACGAAACAAAAACTTGATATGCCACACCACCACAGCCCCTACCGCACATGGGGGATCAATGAGGCCACACACTTATTAGATAAAAGCAACAGTTATCAAGAGGAAATTAACAAGCAATAGTCACAAGGCTTGTCTTGCAACACAAGATACATGTATGGTGCTTTGGAAATTTGTGCCCAGCACCAGACCAGACAAGCCTACTTCATTCTTTTAAGGTAAGACAATTTAATGAATTCCTTTTAAGGGCACCTCTATGAATGTTACTTTCAATTTAACAATTAAAGGCAAACCCACCCCCCAAAAAACACCAACAACAACAACCCCAAAACATCAACAACAACAACCCAAAACAACAACAAACCCGGGGCATGGATGCAATTGCCTCTCAAGACTTTGTTGAGTACGAGGCCTACAGTACAAAAACTCTGGGGGAAGGCAGCTTACCGATGACAAAGACTGCAGGGAAAATTGGTGGTAACATCAGATAAGACTCATAGATGAATTTATTCATGTCCTGGAGGTCAATCGTCTTGCTGATATCTGGTAAACTGTTAACAGCGATCCGTTCAGCCTCCTTGGGCGACTTAACGTCTACCCATTTACCCTTCTGCTTTGTGCCACCATATGGATAAACTCTTGCTGGAGGATTCTTCTGAACATTGAAGTCCTGTTGAGGTAAATACAACACAATTTGTTAACCCAACTGCCTGCTGAAGGCATAACAAAGAATCTAACTACAGTACAACCTGTACCAAGGAAGGCATGCATGCGATTATGTTGGGGGTTGTTCCTAGCTCATGAAAAAATGGCAGGCCAAAACAATGTGTACATCATTAGTAATGTGTATCTCCCAAATTTTGTTAGAATTCGAGTGATAGAATCTAAAATGTTTATGGAAACCACACCCTACTTAATAAGTACAGCTACAAGTGTATAGTGACCTTATAGGGTCCATATTTCAAGTCAACAGTCCCAAGACCACATGGTTTGAGATTAGAGCTTTCACCGGACCATAACATTTTGCAAGACCAATCTTTTGTTTACGTATTTCCACATTTTTGGGAGGAAATTTGGACATGAGAGTCTAATCTACAATGTACCATTGCATCTGGGTACATTCTGCTCATAATTGCCATTGAAGAATTATTAAGGAAACTATAAAATAAAATTGTGTTTGAGGAAACAATGCTGTATTGATATTCTTTTGTTTTAGACGGTTTATCATGCAGTACACAGTGTTCTCTCCAATCAGAAGCCATGAAGTACAATACAGCACGTCACCCAATCACACGTATAGAACTACCTCCTACCTCAACTGTTACTAATGATAGGCATGTTATTTGGCCCTTAGAAAAAAGTAGGACAATTTTATCAAGTAGAAGGGCTGACTACAGTATGGGCTTTAATATACTTTTTAGGCTATTTATTAAAATTTTACTGCTTTTCTGCTTTTTATAACTTGGCAAAAAAAAAACAGAGTTTAAGTACATTCCAATTCAAACCAGCTTGCAGTTTTAAAGTGCATAGGTGTCCAAGTTGTTTTTTTTTTAACTGCATGTATGCAAAGAGTTACAATGACCTAGTCAATGTGTCCACACACAATTGGATGGAATGAAATAAAGTGGACCTTTTGTCATAAAGTTTCTTCCAACTGGATGTACCAGTACCAGTAGTATGGATTAGTTTGTAAATAAACCCTCTGAATGAAAGAACACTTATATGACTAATACAACTGTTGAACACAAAGTACAAGTTTGGTCAATATCAGGGGCCCTATATCCGAAACCTGCTTTCGACTGGACTTACAATTTCTTCCAAAAGGTCCTCCTGTTGTATACGATTCAAAATGCCAAACCACACAACCCCCCTGAGCGACACAGCTAAGGTTTTCCATTCTCTCTGAAGCATTCCTCCAGTGAACAACACAATCCAAGGGTCCTCCGCATCTAAAACCATCTCCTCAAAATTATCTTCAGTCAACTCGAACATGTCTTTAAATTTCTCATTTTCGTTGAAGTTTTTGGTCGCAGAACCTGTGTCTAGATGAATTGTTTTCTTTACGGTATGTTTCTCCGAGGTGGTGTTTTTTATTGAGAGAAGGCATATGAGAAATAGGAAGAGGCAAAGTGATGGGATGGGACCAGCTGAAATGACTGGTAAGCTGCACATCTTGTTCCGAAGCTTGATAACACCTCAACTCTCAATTGATCAGCAAAGTTATCTCTGTTTGAAAAGAAATTTGCAGAAAGTCAGCACCATTTGGCGATGTTAAGGTTGAAGTGCATAGGTCTGTATAGTAATTCTTCATATCAGACCAAAGAGGCAACTGCCTCCCCGCCCTTGGTCACTGCCTTTATGCCCTTTGAAATGTTTCTGTAGAAATTGAAATTTTCATACATGTAGGCCTAAAGGTACATTAACCCTTGACTTGAAAATCTGCCTTGCAATTATAGCAAAGAAGTATCAGGCCTATACTGGTTTGAAAAGGTTTGCAGTTTGTATTTATTATAATAACTCATTCACTTTTTGTACGACACTTATACAGTTTATGTGAGAACATTTTCTTGAATTTTAAAAGGAGGACGATCATAGCAGACCTGTGTTGGCTGTCACATCACATAGGACATCGTTATTATCATATTGTGATGGCCTATGCAGGCACACGTGTAGTAACTGGGTTAGAGTTTATAATTTCGGGGCTCACAATTGGGAGGAACTTCCACAAGACAGCAGGGCTTGCAGCTAAAAATTTTTACTGGACCAGAATTTTGTTTATGAGACCAGAATCAAAATGAACATAAACTGTTTTGCTTTAAGATTGATCTCATTTGTCTTATGGGATAAGTTACACACTTCAATACTCAACAGAATTGGAATAAATCAAGACTAAAAATTAAAGTTTTACTATTTTTGTAGGGCCTAATGTTATTCAAATGAAAAACTCAAGACTGCCAGACGATGATCATGAGTAAACTGGCCCGGTGCTTAAATCACCGGCCTACTCGGGCCTGTAGTCCTGTTTTAATTTTGAGCCCTGGGTAGGCTACAGCCACAGACCTGCTATATCACGACGAGAGCCCCCTAATGAAAGACAAACAAGAAAATAAAAAATGTATTATAAAATATATTTGTTGATTAGTATCAATTGAAAGTTCAATAGTCGTATAAACCACGGCTCCTTGGTTTATACAACTTTTACTCTTGTGTACATTTTATGGAATGGGCGCAATATAAATCAATTGAAGTGATGTGAAATTATATATGTCGTGAAAAGCTGTGTGTGTGCGTGCGTGTGTGCGTGAACGCATATGCGCGCATGCGATAGAACTCGAAAATAATATTATTAATTGAAATTAAGTGGAAGTTATTAAGAAAGAAGGGAGTTGGGATTTTGCTGTTGAGGAGGAGAGATGTATGATTGAGAGATTGGAATAAAATTATCAAAAGGATTTGGCGAACGTTATATATTTGTATTCCATTTGTCTTCTATTTTACCGTACTTCATAAATCCCTGCATCCACCCGCTTCCCACGAAGCGTTCTGCATCAATGCGGAGTTGTAGTGATGTGAAATTATGTCATGAAGAGCTGTGTGCGTGCATGCATGCGTGAACGCATATGGGCGCATGCGATAGAACTCGAAAATAATATTATTAATTGGAATTAAGTGGAAGTTATTAAGAAATAAAGGGAGTTGGGATTTTGCTATATTTAATATTATTATTATGATGGTTACATTTGATACTGGTAAAACATACCCGGTAACAAACATTTGAAGGTAAAACAACAAATCAGGTCTTTAATTTTATCTTTGAGAGGGCAAGGCCATTCTCATTTAGCAAAGGGGGCTTCCATTGGAAAATCTTTAAGTCTATGGGAAAGTTTTGAAGGATCACCAAGGCCAAGACCAGAGCTTCAGAGGCAACGCCAACAACAGATATGCCAATTAACATCAAATTTACACCAAGCAAGTATACCAGCAAGGCCTACATACTTGTTTCCCAAAAGATCCATTAAATTTGTATTATCAAGTAAAAAACCACAAGGGAAACTGACTGTTTGGGTTAATTTTTATTTCCTTCCTACTCCATATTTATTTTACAGTTCATAATCATACTACACAAAAATAGACGTGCATATGTATGCGCATAGTAAAAAAAAAAGAAGTTTACGCCAGGTTGGGTTTGCGCAATTCCTAACATGCGCCCGCAAACTGATATTGTGTCTTGAAATATAGTGCGCTCCTAATAAAATTGCGCACATTTTCCCGAATTAAGTTCAGTTCAGGGTTGCATACACAAATGGCATGTACACAAACAGTGAAGGAACCTTCACAAGTATTTTTTTAGCTTAAATACTCCCGAGGAAAATATTACCGCTAAAGCCTTAGCCTACCAAACAGATAAGGTTCACGCTACAACTTCTCAAAATATCACTATAAACTAATATATGTTTTAAAACCGTCTTTAAAAAATACTCACCAAAATTCAGCAGCCCTCTCTGAAGAGCAAGCTTGCTCTATGCTCTCTCTATCCACTCTCACTATGCTCTCACCATGTCGAGGGGGACGAGGGGAAGGAAAAATACATCTCAGTTTTCTGGGGACGTGGTATTGCGTAATCCAAAAGGGGCCTTGTTTTGTATGTAAAGAACCTTCCATTTTGCAGATGGGGCGTTAAAATTTCTCTCTACATTTCAACTGCAATTTATTGTTTTCATTTGTCATATTTCCGACATCGATACCCATCTTGAGTGTTAAAAAATAAAAAAGAATTGCAAAATCTAAGGAAATTATATGCCACAAATCATGCCCTATTGTTTAAGCATGTCTGAAAGTTTAATTTAAGATAACAACTTGTTTCAAAAAGTGTATTATTTTAAATTGAGATGCGCATGCAGTTTGTGAATGGCACATTCATATAGAGTGTACACTTAATAAACAAGCAACCTATAATAAAACTCATATGGGCTCCACATTATGCACACTACCATTTCCATGCTTGAAAATCTTCATTTCAGTTGCTTTTATATGTAGGGATTGTATGTTAATGTTGCTGCATTGGGCAAAAGTTTCAACATTCCTTGATTGTAACAAACAGGCTGGAAGTGAGAAAAACCATAATTCTATCCGTCAATTTTTTACAACTTCCAGTTTCATTATATGATTTTCTAAAAATGAAAAATAACTTTTACACAAATCTATTCATTCTATCCCAGCAATTTTTAACCAAAATTTAAATTAAGTGGTACTTTCGCTTAAACAGAATCACCACAGGCAATCCAGCTGATTGTTAATACAATAATATAACTTTTATTTCTTAATATATAATTTGTACAAGTTTTAACAAACAAGAATAGTTACATCAAATACAAAAGTGTTAACAAAAAAGTATTTACTTTTGTTTAGTATACATGTATCTTCAAAATCTAATTCATGTAATAGTTCATTCAATAAATTACTCAGTCAGTAAAAGTTGTGAAAGATTATCAAGAGATTGCTCAACAGAGTAAAGCTAGAATGTTCTTTCACATTTCATGTGTGGTACCTTCCCCATAACATTAAACAAAATTTTTACAAGTCTCTAAAAGGTTGTTCAGAATTAGTAAGAATACAACTATCAGCAGTATTAGTGTCATCGTGACTAGTTTCATGTCACATATTTTTGGTAGCAAAACTTTCGAATGCAATTGTTTACACTATAAACCTTGGCAATTGTTTACACTATAAGCCTTGGCATGTATAAGATCAAACATTTGATTTTATATTTATTTACTTTTGTATTTTTAACTTAACAGTATTCTCTAAAACTTTTGACAGTTACTGAAGGCCTAGAGACATCTAAGGTTTCAAATTGAAAAAAGTGACAACACCTGGGGGAGACTGGAGCTCATAGCCCTCCCCCCATGAGACAGACAAAATGGTTTGATACACTAAATAGCACCTCAAACGTATGTCTTTGCCCCACTTCTCCCCCTCCCCCAATGAAAGTGTCCAGTTATGCCACAGCTAGTCAGTTTATATTTCTTAATGACAAAGAGTGACATACACCTGTTGATACCAGACATATTTTTTAAATATTTATCTTTATTTGAACACGCCCATTATTCTAGCAAGAGAAACATTTTGCCAAAGAGTGGAATTTTTGTTTCCAAATGCTGTGTTATTCTAATGTGTAATTTTTTAAAATAAATAGGTTATTAGAAATGTTGTTTTTTTATTAACAAAGATTTTAGAGCAAGGAACGATATTTTCTATAATAGACTGAAATAATGTATTGTATTGTGTTTTGTATATGCACAACTGATTTTCTTTACATAAATTATGGCAAATTTGTTGGAAAGTCTGTACATGTTATGATATTAAACTCTTTACAAGCACCTGGTCATGACTCCTCCCCCCATCTGCGTTGTCATAGACCTTTATCATGGTTCAGCACCTTGTTTTGCTTTCATTACTTAACTCAGTGTAAACCAAACCATGACTAGGATGGCCAAATAGTCTGATCCCTCTTTGAAATAATGAAAAACACTATTCATTATCGTCATTGCACACCGGGGACGTGACGAAGATAGTTTGCGCATAGAAAATATTTGTGGGAGCATTGGAGATGTTTAGACGTCACCGCTTTGTGAACCATACAAACATACGTGTTAATTGGAAGAAAAATCAACCAAATTTAACACAATAAATTCATTACTTATGTTTGTGCTGGAACCAATTATCTTGAGAAGATGCCTCAACCTTTAATTGAATCAACTTTTTGGGGGTGTCTTGCCTTGAGGGCATGAGAAAATGTGAAACCCCACACCAAAATTGAACTAAAAATAGAGAAATGGTATTAATTAAATGTGAACACAACCAAAACATCACCCTTGATATAAATGCGGTGTGATGTCTATAAACAATATATATGTTGAGAACTACTTTAGGCCCTAATAAGGTGTCAATTGAAAACTCTTTTTCTCACATATTTGATGAGCAAATAAACCCAGCTTTGAGTTTTTGTCACGAGCATGTATGATTTTGGCATGAAGTGTCACAAAATATGTAGAACAACTTGTGGTGTTTGTGTTGTATTGCAGCTTATAACACCTGCGCTTTTTATTTCAAATCAATGGCCCCACTTTGACCTTTAATTCCAGTCTAAAACAAGATCTAAACTTGTTTAACTATTTTACAAGTAACAAGAATGACAGTTTCAACGCAATTTTCACAGTGAGCGATCAATCTGAGAAGCACTTGCAGGGAAAGGTATAGAGTTTTAACTCTCTGTGCAACCTTGAATGAAAATACTGAAAACTTTGGATGATGCTGCAAGGAAAAGTTGTTTATAAGTGACAACTTGGAGTGGAAAAAATGAGGAAAATTACCTTGTATAAAAATATTAACAAAAAAAACTTCAAAAAGCTCAGAATTAACAGGTTTTATTGGACAAAGCGGACACAATATTCATTGGCTACAAAACAAACTAATTTTCAGCCATACAGAGATATTCATTTGGATTATAAGAATTTATCAATTATGTAAATGCAAAATTCCACATTTGAGTAATTTACATTTCAATAAATACTTTGATAGGTAGTGTTTGAAGTTTAAAAAATTGCCAACATATTGCTGAAATATATAAATAGGACCTAAAAGAGGTTAGAAAAAAACAAACCCCAAAACATTCCATTAAACACTCCAACACAATAGTCATCTCCACATTATTGGTTCTAAAATTATATCAAAAAGTTCAAACTCTTTAACTGAACTGGCATCCGATTGCATACAAAAATGCAGGTCAATGACCCAATCAATCAACCAGTCAATCAATCAATCAATCAATCAATCAACCAATCAATCAATAAATACTTTCTGTAGACTGTTTATTTGAAGAATTCAAGAATTTTTAGGTTTTCAAAACAGAAGATCTAAAACCTTACACTGTTTTTCATACCATACATGGAGACAAATCCTGTTGGAACAGCTTGAACGCTGATCCCAGTATGGCCCTAGCCAAGTGCTCTCTTTTGTAATGGAGGAAAGAACTAACATTATTTAGGCGCTTGATGGATGACAAACAGTAACTTGGTAAAATGTCTTTAGTTTTCCATCAGCACACTCAAGTCTTTAGAGTGTTGTGGTTTAGGACTTTGGGCCC
>CM021538.1:12327643-12339130 GCA_010994315.2 Pisaster ochraceus | reverse complement strand
TCAAGTTCCGCTCCAGTCAATTTTTCTTTGTTCAAAACCTAAAATAGTTTTAATATAATAACATTTTTGCAGTGCCTGGTAACAATTCTGCGATTAAGACTGGCCTTTGATTACCAGTGGAGCTCAGGGGTCTGGTGGTTAAAGCCTGGTTCATACGTCACACGAAAGCGAAAGCAATTTCTTGTGTCACAATTGGAAACAGTGCATACCGATTATTGTGTATCACCAAAATTTCTTTTGCATTCGCTTTTGCATGAAGTATGAACCTTAAGTCACCTCTGCTCTAGAATGCGGAGGTGGTCAGTTCCAATCCACCCCAGGTTTTTTTCCTGAAGCACCCTGTATACTGTGTTTATCACACTTTTGTCTAAGTCTTAACCAAATTAATAACACTCTGAACTAATGACGTCACTTTTACTAAAAAAAACACCTGGATGTCAGACAAACATTCCACCACTCACGCGATAATCGCAATGGTGCAGAAGTAAAGTCACTGTCGATACATGGGAGTAAACATCAAGTTTGGACATGAACGCTCGTGAAATTTGAAGTTGTCTGAGATCCAGAAATTGAGCTTTCACTTCTAGCATTAGTGCAGAGTGCTATTCTGTTGTAATCATGCTGAGCTGAAAGTGCAGGATGGAATTTACAAAATAAATCATTTTCTCTTAGGGTTTGAAAACACTTTTCTTTGTCTTTTTAATATAAAAATGATTTAAAAGGATATATATTTAAGGGGCGTTGAAAACAAAAGCTGTTTAAAATCAAACTGTTATTTGACTCCTACCTTCACTCTGTCCTCAAATGGGACAACAAACGGCATTTCAGCCAGGATGGTCATCTTACGGGTCTCATGGGTGGACATTGGCGGTGGACCTTCTTCAACAGCCATACTTGACCTCATGAAGTGAAGCCGACGTGGCCGGAATGCTGGATGGAAGTGACCTCCTGAACCTTTCATCTGAAAAATGAAAATGAAAATTGTGTTTTTATTAAAAATTGTTTACTGTATGTACAGCTCAAAATGATTCGGCTCCCTCAAACTTTTGTCTAATTAGAATTTGACCAATTATGTGAAGCACAGCATTATTAGCTCAAGTACAAGTAGAGAAGTGATAATCTCACAGTAGATTTAACATAGTGATAAAACTAAGTTTGCTGGTAACTACTTTCTTTCAGATTCTCTTTATGTGTGTCAAGTTGTAGGCTTGATTGGCAATATTAGTTTTTGTTTTAGTCGCTGGTAGAGGGCGCAACACTGACAGGTTCAGAGGGAATGGGCAAGTATCTGAATCTTATTCAAAACTAGCATCTTTACAAAATTGGCACAGCCACCCAGCAAAATCCAAGAAGATCACATCGAAGCTAATTTGCATAATCTATATTGAGGCATTCAGCAACAGAGTTTGTGTGTTATACCTAGACATACGTGATGCTTACAGAAACTGTAGTGATAAGCCTCATGGGTGTTCGTATGCCTGCAGGAAATGGCTGTTATACTTATAGGACTGAATGGTGGGACAGTTGATCATGTACGACCAGAAATGATTTCCTATAGGTGATTGGGTCCGAGGAAAAGGTGTCCAGACTTGGACAATTGCATCCAGTAAGACCATATCAACTTGTACATTGCAATGCTATCTTGTCCGGTCAGACGGTATCAACTTGTAAATTGCAATGCTATCCTGTCCAGTCAGACGGTATCAACTTATAAATTGTAATGCTATCCTGTCCAGTCAAACGGTTACCAACCCAGACTGGATCCACCATGACGATGGCATTAGAATTTGCAAGAAGTACACTGGGCCTTGAAGAGTTTAAAATCTATGGACACGTATCGTTTGGAGGTTTTTAAACTGCTGATCACAAAATAGTGCCATCGATCCATCACCATTGCATTATGATAAAGCTCTATAGCTTACAGCACACACAGTTTCTTGAATGCTAATATCGCCTTTGGCAATTGGTACTTGGCGATTGGCGATTGGCGATTGGTGATTATTGCTCAAGAAAATGTTCAACATTTAGTCAGGAGAGACAAGGGAACAGTCTAAGTCACGCTCAACTCACCATTGTTCAATTCATAAACATTCACATCACAGTCAGAAGAAAACTGAATATTGGTGGGTTCAAGTGCCAAAGGCATCTAGTCGTTAGTTTTGTGACAGATGACGGTTTGATTTAGATATCTGTTCTTCAGTAATTTGTGTAGCTGCAAGCACCAGTGTCAGCATTAGCTGTCGACATTCAAGACTAGTCAAGCTGTTGCCGGTAATCCATTTTAGGGGTCATTAGATCTTAAGCTAAGCCACAAGAGGGCGCCATTAGGGGTTAAGTAAGCAATACCCTTCATTTGATTTGACACCAATAATAGAAAGATATGGTAGCTGCATGAGACATCTACACAAGATTTTAGTTTCTATATAACTTACCCTATTGTCAGTAAAAACATTGACATGTTTTGCGAGCCAGTGGTTTGCTGGACAGAAGGGTTTCCTTGTATCTCTGTCATGAAGCTGTTTGACCAGCTGGGCTGTAACCTGAATTATAAAAACAAAGACAAAGATTTGAGATTAACCCTGCACTTCCCTCACATTTTTAAATAACTATAACCAGAGCCAAAGTTCATGGAGCTCCTTAAGCATTAAAAAAGTAGCTAAGCTACAACAACATTATGCCGACCAGAATAAGGTTCCCAACCAAAACACATTGTCACATGTACAATCTGTAACTGGTATCCTGCTTGTTCTTGCTAATTGAAAACAACATTTTCAGCACAATTCTCTGCTTTAGAATCAGCTCCATGGCCCCAACTTTATAGAGTTGATTGAGCACACAACTAACAAAGCAGGAATAACAATAATAAGACAAGAGTGCATCTCAAACTTGTTCACCTGTTCTTTTTATAACTCTTGAATTTATGTGGACATTATGACATGATGTTACAAAATGTAACATTTCCCGTAAGACCAGTGTAGTATCTCAACTGCCATATAGGGCCTGGAATGTGCAAGGTCACTCTTTGTAAACCAAGGTTACCTGGTCAATATGATGCCCAGTGAAATGCTGGGGATGCTATGAGCTGTAAGTGCAGAAACCCACAGTAAGCAGTGCCGTGAATTTGGGCCATGGGGCTCGATTTCACAAAGCAGATGAGTTGTCAGTATTGCCATAGTGATTTGTATTGTGATATCACACTTTGATAAAATCTTTCTTATGAATATGGATATTTCTCAACAGCCAATCGCAGCGTGCTATCTGTTGGTTAGCCTGGACTTTGGACCTGCTGTATATGTACTGCATGCCTGTCACAACCTATCGTGTGTAGGGGCAACCACACAGTCTAGCGCTATTTTGGTTTTGTGTATGCATGTTTGGAGTGAACGATCACAGGGACACAAAATCTAGCAGAGACTTGTCAAACCGTTTTAAGAAATCCAGAAGACACAACAAGTGCAAATCTCCTCCTTTTTGAATTTACCTTAAAAACATGCATCCATGTAGAAGCCACATCAGAGGATCTACTATGGGACGAGACTCCAACGCTTGCCATCGCTCTGGTGTAGTCCTTGGTGACAGTGGGCCTAGTCTCAGGGTGGGCGGACTCGATCATTCCCAGACAAGCGTTGCGTAATGAAAGACTCATGTGTATTAGTTCATCCAGTCTAAAGGGCATGAGGCTGTGATGAGAGTCACCTTGTGGTTCAGATGGGAAGAGGGAAAGAATTACAAGCATGTATAGACCAGGTAATTTTTATTTAAAGTGAAATCCCCTGATTTTTAGCGAAAATCCTCAACATTGAACAAATTTGACAGATGATTCTGTTTCAATACGAAAACATACAATGCCACGGATGCAAAATTGTAGTGGAAATAGTCTAGCACAGTTACCATATTTGGATTTGTATTGTCACAAATACAACTTTCAAAGGACAACAATCCAACAGATACAGCGCAGCGTCGCTGGATGGAATAACACCAACACTTATTGTCCTAATGGACAGGAATCAATGAAAACTGTCCAGAAAATAGCATTCTATTATTGATGAATTCAGAACATGCTCTTTCATCTGGTTCTCAAATCCCTCCAACAACTTCTCCAATGAGGCTGATTGATAGAAGTCACTATGTAGTACATCTCAGGTTCCTTCACCTTACCTCTTGTATCACCATGAAACTCCGCATCATGGAGAGAAAGCAGTAAATGTCCAAACAAGGAGCAGAAGACGGATAATAGAGGGATGATGCGGTCACTGTCTGTGGGCGTCAGGGGAAAACCGCTGGACAACATCTGAATCAATGGAGTCTGAGATCTTCAAGGAAAAATAGTGGGTAGAATAGTTGGTATTCACTCAAGTTTTGTAAGCATCGATTACTAAGCTGTGGCTACAGACATGATCAAAAGCCCTCCTATACACAGGTACCACAGACTTCCACAAAGGGGCTTCTAGGCTAGCATTGGGTGCATGGGTTTCTTCTGTTTGTGCAGCTGACACTGGTACCACAGACTGCAACAAAGTACCATACCTTCCAGGCTAGCATTTAGTGTATGGGTTTCTTCTGTTTGTACAGCTGGTATTATCGAGAAACCCTATGCCTTGAGTGCTGTGGACTTGGTCTCCAAAGTCTCCTGTGGTATTTTGTGGCATGGACCAGTTAGGGGAGATGAAGGCTTTTGATTTTTTCAGTTCCATGAACAACGAGATCTCAACAATCAAATACCAAGGCTGGGGCCAAAGTGTAACCAAAGCACATATTCATCAATTTGTTGAGTAGAAATGATGTTTAGCAACTGTTTTCTTCTAAGCAAATATTCAGTCTCAAATGAATTTTTGTAACTCCCTCAACTACAAAAAGGAAAACAGCTATCACATATTCAGATATTTGTTTTTACCATCATTCATTTTTAAGAATCTTTAATTAGCTGCTTGAGAGTGGACCAAGAGGACCACTGACAATAAGTTTATATTCACCCTGTAACAGCTGGAGTAGAAACTGACTTGACCGCCTCCCAGAGATGCCTCAAAAACCGCTCATTAAATGCTAATAAATACAACAATCTGGAGGAAAGAAAGAACAATGAACCAAAGCTACATGTATCAATAACCTATACATTGGTAGGCCGACGAACTGAGACTATAGTTTATATCTAACAAAACAATTTTAATTGGAAATTGCTTATGAATTATATTACCAATTAGAATTAAAAAGGAAAAAGAGTCTTCAGAACATACTGTGCCAAACAAAGTTAGCAGTATGACACACTTACATGTTACATGCACTAAAATTAACACAACATATTCTGACAGAAACAGATGTCTTACTTTGTTCTTGGCACATGAAGTTTATGTTCCACCATGAGTGTGTGGCAGATGCTACACAGCGCTGTTAGGACAGAGACGTCGCTCTTAGAGACGGCAGTCATCAGCCAGTTGACGTGGTCTGCGGAATTCAGGGTCTGAAGACAGTGATCTCGAATCTCAAACAGAGAGGAGGCTCCCTCGACCTAAGGCAGATGAGAAGAATCCATGGCCACATCAAATTAAGAAAGGGTTTTTTGTGTACCATGATGGACAGCCTTGGTTTCAGACATGCAAACGACTGAAGTTGAAGGCATGTTGAGAAAAACAAAGTGCTTGATTTTCCTTGTCGTCAAACACTAAAAGCTAATGTTGTGAGGTAAAAACAAAGATTTAAACATTCAATTTGGGCGAAGCCCATTACATCCTGTGAACATTTTTCTTGCTGCAAAAGTATAATAATGAAGGGTGTATTTAAAAAAATTGTATTCTTCCATTGGGATATTATTCCTGCATTTTTGTGATCATTATTTGTTTGCATGACCTTAAGGTGATCCCTCTCCTGTAGCTTCCCAAGTTGTATCACAAACTTGTGTGCTATCCCCGGTTATACAGCAGTTACAGGTTGAATGGCCTCTTGACTAGCACCCCCAAACAAAAATATTGTTAAAATAGCGAGACTGCTAAGAGAGACTGCCAAGATTAAGGCTAGATGGTTCAGTTGGTAGAGTGCCGACACGTTAGTCCGCAGGTCAGAGGTTCAAATCCCAGAAATTCTTATTTTTTTCCAATTAAAAGAAAAGAGAAAAAAGATTGACAATGAAGGTCAACATACTTGAGTTTCAACTACGTCCATATCATCTTCTGAGTCAGATTCATCATCATTGCCATGGAAACGACGATCACTGGTGCCAGGCAACATGGGAAATACCAGCTTTATGAGGTGAAGGTATCGCAGGATGTCATCATTATGAAGAGTTGCTGTAGTAACAAGATAATTTGCATAAGAAACAAATACATTATTGGTTATTGCTCAATTATGTCTAAATGTGGTATAACTTTGACCTCAATGAGGGCGCTGTTTAAGCTTGTGACAAGATACGCTAGAGATCAATCTACTGACTACCAAGTGTGACATAAAAGTGTGACAATACCCATTAGCCTTTTTTGAGATATGGTGGACACAATTTAACTTGCAAGTCTTGGGCTTGTTCAAACATTTGGACATGTTTTCTTTAGACTCTACAGCAATGGACCTGGAAAACCAAGGTTCCCCCAAAAATGTTTAAATACAAGTGGGTCTCCACACTCTATAGGACAGTCTGTTTGGTTTGGATGTCCACAAACCCTTGTATTGTGTCTAATTATATATAAATCAGAAAGATTAATGCCTTCGGTGATAAAAACAATGAACAATGAAAGTCTTCTCAAAAGTTTGAATGATTGTTTTTGTAACCCTCTCTGTACCTAAAAGGGGTGTAACTAGAGTCATCACAGAGTACAGTAACCATGGCGTTGGCTCCACCGCCAGATGATTGGCATCCATCCATGTATTCTGATTGGTGGACACAATGGCTTGTAGCAGCTGGGTAACTGGAAAGGCTGACAGGGATTGGCTGATGGCTGGCAGGAGGAAGGAGCTGATTGGCTCAGTGAATTGGGGACAGAGGAGTTCTTTGCAGAGCGAGCACAGGACAATATTCCTAAAAGTGAAGGAAATGTTTTGGGAAGTTCACATTTGAAAGAATTTTTCATCAAAAGATAATTTGGTTTATTAAAAATAAATCATTCACAGTACTTCAGTCAAATATTTATTTGGGATAACTTTGGTAATAGGTCACTAACTGTCTTGATAATAGTCTCTATCTGTCTGTACTGGAGTTATCTTTGAAGAAAGTTTATTTGAATTAGATCTTAGAGTGTGTCCTTCCTTCCAACAGTTTTGTAAATGATCAATACAATATTCTGAGAACAAATTTGTCAGATTTTAAGACAGCCACTTGACCTTTGATCTCAATTACCTGCTTGTCGTCTGTTCTTGTAGTCTCTTCACCAGCCTGGTTGGTCTCAGTACTAGTTCTAGTGCTGTTTTGGCCAATGATGGTATATTTGGATATTCCATCCCTGGCGGTAAGCGGTCATCGATAAGAGCTCTAAGATATCTGTAGTAACCTGAAGAAAAATGTCTTGAAATTTAACATGCTTGCTCTATGAAAGAATGTCCTTGAGATGTAAGTAAGGCATATCATTAGATGTCAACATTGCAAAGGGCTATGAGAGCTTGTCAGTTGGCCAAACCACAAACTGCTCAGTGGATAATCTGTCAAAATACTTGTGAATAAAATGAGCGATGTACTGGGCAAACATCTAACTATGAAAAGAAATCCATCCATAACTTATCTTCAATGATTAACACTTTGTGGATAAACTTTTCCGCAACTTATCCTGGACTAGTTCTGTGAAGATGACTCAGGGAAACCTTTGACTCACCTTGCTTTACAAGATAAAGAAGAATATCGCGCACTGCTTGGCTGATCTCTGTCTCAGTGATGCTCTCTGATTGGCTAAATACTCTCTCATCGGTAAACACTTCCAGCATCCTCAAAGGCATAGCGATGGGTACCGATGAGTTGCCCCTTAACATTCTAGCAAACAAATTAAAACAGTTCTTAAAACCTTGAAAAGCATATTTTCTACAGTGCTTAATACAAATCGGCGCAAGGGTAAATCCAAATATCATATTTTCTATAGTGACTGAAAAACTATAAATGAAAAACTGCTAAATGGTAAAAAAAACAACTGCTAAATGGTAAAACGTATTCTGAAATTATTCTAACTATCAAAATATTACATTCTAATTTCTCATTTTCACTACTTAGTAATTTCCTTAAAGACCAAGATCCAGACCAAGTCTTCAGAATAACAACCTGAAAACAGCCAAGACCCTCAACAAATTGGGTATCAAGATCAGCTTGATATGGAAACTCGTCTCAGGACCTACAGCATTGGTTCTAAATCTATTTTTTCAAAAGTAGTCAAAATAAAATTACCTGCAGCAAAGCAGCAATAACCTTCTGATTTGATGAAGCCATGTCCATCGATGATTTTTTAACAATTCTGTACAAAGGCTTTTCTGCTTTAATATAACTTGACAAAGAATGGTCTGAAAAGAGAAGTAACAAGGGTTTACTGTAAATGTCTTTGAGTTGAATGAAGATTGACCATGAAAAGGATGGCCATACAGACATTACATCAAGAACAAATTGTATACATTTTCATATTTGTATATATTGCAAAGATAAGTTAAATGACTCATGCCAAAACAGTGTAAAATCCATCTAATATTAGACCAAGCTACATGAAGAAGTATGACAGTTCCGTAAATATTCACACCAAAAATGACTGACAAATTAAATTGATGGTTATGTTCAATATGTTAGTCAATATGTGTATTCTTTCACTTGTTAACGACCATCCAGCAGCTCAATTTCATTGAGCTGCTTAAGCAGAAAATACTGTTAAAAAAATTATGCTGAGCAAAAATGAGCAAGCTTATATAGTCACAGATGGTACATGTGCCATAGTTTTTTTGGCTTGTAACCATATTTCTGATAAGCACAATTTTGTTGTGTGCTTAAGTAGCTCTATGAAATTGGGCCCAGGCTATGTAGATTGTTCTTGACGGGGTGTGGAAATTAAACCCTGGTAACAGGCACTTCTATGGAGATTTGAACTGAACAGTGTTTTAGTAAAGAGTAATGATAATATTGCAATTGAAAGAGCGCCTTATGTTGTAACAACTCAAAGCTAGGCTGAACAAAACTTAACAAGACAAATAAACATCTTTCCTGAAAGAAATTATAGCTAGTACAGTGTATACCAACAACAAAACAGTGAAACAAAACCAGCATTAAAAACTCCATGAAAAGTAATTGTTTACATATAAAGTATGATCAAATTATAAGAGCAATGACAAGGCATCTTTCTAATGATAAACCATACCACCCTTAGGTATATAAAACTAGATACATAAAAATGCCAACAATAACAACAAGCAATATTTCATTTCCTTTACAAAGGGAGAAAAAAAGCAAAGAAAATCCACTGCAAACTTCTGTGAGAACAATTCCAAATCTTCTGATGAGGTCTTAAAATTCTTACCAATCTCTGCGAATCTACGCCTTCTTTGAAGAACAGGACCAGATGACTCTGCAGTGCCAGTAATGTGTCTGCCTCCAAGGCAGCAGGTGCTGATCCACTCTTCACTTGGACCAGCCCCATCTGCACATCCCACTGCCTCCTAAGCTCGGCCTTCACTCTCTGTCTGGACAGTGAACCACGGACAAAAGATTGTATTCTGGTTGCACTCAGCTGTTTATTTCTCTCTTCCTGCGAGAAAAAATAGTAGAGATGAGCACTTGTAGATTTGCCTAAATACAGTATATGCTGGTCCTGTAATACAGCACACATGCAGCACTTTGCACACAAGATTTGAACAACTTTCAATGAGGTTTGTTTTCACAAGCAAACCTGCATTAAAAGTTACGAACAAATCATTTCATGAACGTGTTCGACCAAATTTAAAAGAGCACTTGTTGATCGTTACATGTTCAATTCACAGTCAATTCACTGATCATACATGTGGAAGTTTCAATCATGATATTTTATCCTTGAAAAAAAGAAAGAAGGTAAATCTTATCCAGTTGAAAAGCTGACCTACCTTTTTGGCTGTTTAATAAATAACTACCCGGTAACTGACTTTGTTTAGGAGAAACAACATTAAGAAATCAGATTAAAAATGTCAGAATTATGGACTGAGGGGATGTTTGCAATACCAGGTTTTACACCCACATTCCGATGACTTGACAACAAGCACAAGAAGTTTGGTCTTGCTCTAGAGACAAGGCACTTGACACAAGACAAGTTTGTCCCTTACCTGTCTCTTTTTTCTCTCATCTTGATTTCGCTGAAGGAGAGATGATGTTGCTTCCTAAATCAAAAATAAATGCAACAGTGGATAACATAAGTCAGTTTCAAGAACACAAATTTCTCATATGTAATTTTGTAAAGTTGTGCGTTAACATTTCATTTGATAATACATTGAATAATTTCCTAAGCACAACAGGCCTGGATTTTTATCTTTGAAAGGGCAAGGCCATTATCATTTTGCAAAGGGCACTTCCATTGCAAATCTTGAAATTTTGAAATGTGAAATTTTGAAGGGGTACCAGACCAAGAACTCTGAAACAACAACTATGCATTGATGTAACAATTGCATTTGGGGATACAAAGCAAAATTAGTTTGATTTTTACTTTTACAATGATATGTGAAACTAGCAAAGATTGGAGGGATTTTGAAAAGTTATACCAACTCCTTTACCTTTTTACTGGCTCCTCTGAGAGAAACCACAGGACGCCGTTTGAAATCGCCCTCAAAACTGTACATCTCTGGAAAAAAGGATATGTCTCTTGATGATCTTATTACCTTTACTACAAAAAAAGAAAACAAAAGTGAATGGAATGGCACTTGTTTTAAGGCATGCATTTTATGGAAAACGCACTTGTACGAATGTAATTGGTACTCTGCTACTACAACTTTGATCGAAGATCACTTCTGAACTATGAGGTTGTTTTGTTATCGACTAGTGGAGAAATTGGTATAACAACCTCATAGTTCTAGATGTAACTGCACCAACCAAATGGACAAAAGTTATCATGATTTCTCAAGAAAAAAACACAGGTAATGTTACAAAGATTTAAGTCATTTTCATACATCAATGTACTCCTTTAACAGTGGTCTGCTAAATGCCACTTAAAACACCTGAGGACCAGTCAAAATTCTCCCCAAGTGGTCCAGCTGGCTACAGTGTAGGTCAGTGTTCAAAAGCATCCCTATTTTATATGAAATATCAGTGTTCTACAACATGTACAAAAAAAGCTTGGCTCACTGCCACGCTTTCTGTGGTAGTCGCCACATTTGAGAAGTTTGAGAAGGTTTGAAAATCAATCTGCCATGTTTTCCCCCACTTTCCTTTTCAAGTTCATGCATTTCAGAGTTCGAATGCATTCATTAAAACCTTTGTTTAAAGAAGTCAGGAGGAAGTGGCCATCAGGAATCACCTCAAAGTGAATCACCATGATCACAGAGCATGTGCAGTACAATCAAATTTGTTTTTAGGACCCTTAG